>AWUE01017308.1:0-15702 GCA_001974825.2 Corchorus olitorius
CGGGTCGCGACCCGCCTCTTTCATGCTTTTTTTTTTCTCTTCTTTAAAGGTTTTTTTTTAGATTTTCCTTTAATTTTCTTTTGTCCTTTAATAAGTATTGGACAATTCATTTAGTTTAAATGGGTATGGATATGTCAATATTAGCAAGAGGACTTTAATATTTGATTAATGATAAATAGATATTTATTTTTTTACCTTTTTTTTTCAAAAAAAACAATACTTTCAATCCGAAAATTCCTTTACCCATCCCGGATGTCATGTTCCATGAATTTTGATGTTGTTTTGCTTAAATGATTGAGATTGATTGAGATTTGAAAGTTTCAAGGTTGAGAGAATTTGAGAGAATTGAAAATTTTGAAGTTTGGAGGAAAGGGCAAAGTAGTCCAATGGGAGGGCGGTGCCTAGTAAAAAGGGGCGATATTTGATAATACCCAGTTAAGAGAATATGCATTCATTAGCAATGCGCTCTGTGTCATGCAATGCATTTTACATTAGTTTTAGTAATTGTTAACCTACAGCTATGGACTTGTTATAATATCTTGAGAATGAAACCATGCACGTAAACAAGGAATTCGCACCAAACATTGAATACACAATTTCTAGTTGGAAATTAGCAGCTGTATATGGAAGGCGGAAGCCCTTGCATTGAGACTGCTATATATACAATGCGGTCAAAGTACCTAATTAGTCCATGTACTATTGAAAAAAGATTAATTTAGTCCTTTCATTATGAAATCTGTCAATTTAGTCCCTATATTATTGAAAAGCGATCAATTTAATCCCTCCGTGAAACGGGACCGTCAAATATGCTGACATGTCTGTTAAATTCACTTTATCCTTCTGACTTCGATGACGTGGCCCAATCATATCGTGCCACATCATAATTAATGTTTAATTTTTAAAAAAAAAACCCCAATTTTTTTTGAAATTTTAATTTTGAATTTATTTAATAATTAAAATACTAAATAAATCGAAAAAAAAAACATTTTTTTTCTAATAACAAAAATTAGAAGGGGCCAATTTCAAAAAAAAAACCCAATTTAAAAAAAATCAATTTTTAATTAGAAAGGACCATCACATTTTCTTTTCTCCTCTCCAAACACCTAAATCACCTTCTCTCTCCTTAATAAAAAGATCAAAACATCTTTTTTTATGAACTACACAAGAACATTTTGAATATCTTTGGGATATTGGAAACACTTCTAAACTCACCCACCCACCCACCAATTATATGCTTGTGATACGCAGTAAAATTTAGCACGTGAGAAGCATGCGGACCTGGAGACACGTGTCACGCCATCCGCTGTTGGGAAGAATTCAAATTGCAAGACTGGTGCCAAATGCGTGAAGCCTTTTAGCGCCTTTGTAGGAAGTAGTTTTATTTGTTTTGAATGTTGTTAATCATTTTGAATGCCTTGGATTATAAAAGGCCATTCTAGAATCTGTAATGAACTATTGATTTTGATATTAATAAAATCCCCTATTTTTCTCTCATACTTTGTTCATCATTTTCCCGCCATAAATGAAACTAGCTCTCGGAGGAAGTTCTTAACTCCTCTTCTTCCCTGATCAGTTTCCATTTCATTTTACCGGTATCATTTGGTATCAAAGCTTCGATCCCGGCGCCGGTGACCATGACTAAGGCCGATGATGTAAGACGTTTGGAGGAGACGATGAAAGAGATCCCCTCGAAGCTTCAGAATCAAGAACAAATGCTGTTGAATCAGGAGCAGACTCAAAGTCAAACAGTGGCTTCATTAAGGAATGATATCACAGCCTTGAATTTACAGCAGGGCCAGATCATGACACATCTCCAAGCACCTGAGCCACCGACTGTAGTTGCTGCTCACGGCGGAGCCGATGGTAGCAATTTCAGGCAACAACATTACAATACCAGGCAAACGAGATTAGAGTTCCCTCGTTTTGATGGTGAGAATTTGAAGGGATGGCTCTTTCGATGTAAAAGATTCTTTGATCTGGATCAAACACCAGCTGAGATGAAGGTTAAGATGGCATCTATGAATATGGAAGGGGAGGCGTTGATCTGGCAACAAAACCTGGAACTCTACGCAGATCATGATGATAACATGTCTTGGGAAGAATATGTGATTGCACTGGAAGACCGATTTGGTGAAAATCTCTTCCAAAGCCCGATGGCCGAACTGCTGGCATTGAAACAAACAGGTACTGTGCTTGACTACTACAGGAAATTTGAGAATCTGTTAGGAAGAGTCAAAATTACTGAGGAATATGCAATTGAATTTTTCTTGTGTGGTTTGAAAACTGCGATCCAACAGTCAGTTAAGATGTTTATGCCTAAAACTCTTAAACATGCTATCACCTTAGCTAGGCTGCAGGAATCCACACTCAGCACTTTACAAACTGAGCTTAACTCTATAAAACCACCTTCACTGCTTGGCACTAATAATAATGAGAAAAGAACTCTGTCTTTACCTGCTGCTACTACTCAGTAAATACCGGTGTTGCTAAGCGAGCTGATTATAATGAAAGAGGCAGAGTTAGGAGCAGTGTAGAATTTGATGAGAAACGGGCTAAGGGACTTTGTTCTGGTGTGATGAGAAATTTGCTCCTGGACATAAATGCGCAAAGAAACAGCTATACATGATAGAGGTGGAGGAACAAGCTGATGAAATGGGGGATATGGACCTCGAGTAGGATGAGGAAACTGATGACATTCCTAGGATTTCAGCTCATGCTTTAAGTGGAGCTGTGACTGAAGGATATGAGACCATGAGAGTGACTGTCTTTGTGGGAAAGAAACCTTTGCACATTTTGATCGATTCTGGCAGCACTCACAACTTCTTGGACACAAATGTTGCAAAGAAATTAGGCTGCAAAATTACTCAAGTGAAACCAATGAAAGTTGATGTGGCTAATGGCAATAGTTTGGCCTGTGTAGCAGCTTGCAACAACTTGTCATGGACTCTGCAGGGTTCTGTTTTTGTCACTAATGTTCTTTTACTGCCCTTGGGAAGCTGTGATATGGTCCTTGGAGTTCAGTGGTTGGAAACCTTAGGGGATATCAATTGGAACTTCAAAGAGTTGAGAATGGAGTTTATGGTTAATGGCAAGAAGTTCATGTTGCGAGGGGGAAAATAGCCAAGAAGTTCAAAACAGTGGGGGCGAGAACTTTGGACAAGGCCATACTCCAGGGTGCAGAATGTTCACTGATTCAAATCAACTGTATACAGATTTGTGGTGAGACAGTTGGTGAGTTATGCAATATTGCCAAGAAGACAGATGAAGTAGAGCAGATCCCTCACTCTGTGCAGAGACTGTTGGAGCAATATCAAGATATTTTTGAGGAACCAAAGAAGTTACCTCCCCACAGAATGCATGATCACAAAATCCCTCTGAAAGATGGAGTTGCAACCATCAATCTCAGACCCTATAGGCATTCTGCTTGCCAAAAGGATGTTATTGAAAAAATGGTATAAGAAATGCTGCAAGCAGGAGTCATTCAACCCAGCAGCAGTCCATTTTCTTCACCAGTAGTACTTGTCAAGAAGAAAGATGGTACATGGCGAATGTGCATTGATTATAGAGCTTTAAACAAGAACACAGTGAAAGACAAGTATCCTATTCCCATAATTGATGAACTTCTGGATGAATTGCATGGAGCAGTTTGGTTTCCAAAATTGATCTCAGATCAGGATATCACCAGATCCGAATGTCACCACCTGATGTGCACAAGACAGCATTTAGAACTCATGATGGGCACTATGAGTTCATAGTAATGCCTTTTGGTCTTACAAACGCTCCTTCAACGTTTCAGGGTCTCATGAATGATGTTTTTCGTGCTTATCTCAGGAAGTTTATTTTGGTTTTCTTTGATGACATACTGATTTACAGTAAAAATTTGACTGATCATTTAGAGCATTTGCAGGTCACCTTTGAGTTGTTGAGGCAACATTCATTGTTTGCTAAAATGAGCAAATGTTCCTTTGCTCAACAAAAGGTGGAGTAATTAGGGCACTTCATCACCCCTGAAGGAGTTGAAACTGATCCCAAGAAAATAGCAGCCATTGTCACATGGCCTACTCCCAAGAACGTATCTGAATTAAGGGGATTCCTGGGTTTAACAGGATATTATAGAAGATTTGTGCAAAATTATGGTGTTATTTGCAGGCCATTACACGATTTGCTCAAGAGGGATGGATTTGAGTGGAATGATGTTGCTACTCAAGCTTTTGTGAAACTTAAGGAAGCTATGACAAAACCACCTGTTTGGCATTGCCTGATTTCACCAAGACTTTTGTGGTGGAAACTGATGCATCAGGGTTTGCAATTGGTGCTGTTCTCATGCATGAGGGACACCCAATAGCATTTCTCAGCAAAACCTTGGGCCCTCGACATCAAGCTCTGTCAACTTATGAGAGGGAGTTGCTAGCAATTGTGTTTGCTATTACTAAATGGCATCACTATTTACAGGGAAGACATTTTGTGATTAGGACTGATCACAGCAGTACTAAAATACTTGTTGCAACAGAAGATCACTAGTTCTAGCCAGCATGCTTGGCTTACTAAGCTCATGGGGTTTGATTATGAGATAGTCTACAAGAAAGGGAAAGAAAATGCTGCAGCAGATGCTTTATCACGCATCCCAGCTCATGAGATCACCTTATTGGCCATTTCTACAGTCTCAACTGAGTTATGGGAGGAAATTCAGCAGACTTGGTCAACTGATGAGCACCTACAACAATTGATTCAGAAACTGGAATCAGGAGATTTAGCTTGCTCCCCTTATACATGGCAGCATCAACAACTGAAAAGGAAGGGAAGGATAGTAATTGGGAATAATGATGCTTTGAGACAGAAAATTATTGCACTTTTCCATGAGGGAGCATTGGGAGGGCATTCTAGTATACTGGCTACAGTTAAAAGAATTTCAGCCACCTTCTTTTGGAAAAGTCTGGAGAAGCAAGTACGCAAATTTGTACAGGAATGCTTGATATGCCAGCAAAACAAGTATGAGACTAATGCTACACCAGGTTTGTTGCAACCTATTCCCCTCCCAAATGGAGCTTGGAAGCAGCTGACCATGGATTTTATAGAAGGATTGCCAATGTCCCATGGCAAAACTGTCATCATGGTGATAGTTGATAGATACACTAAATATGCTCACTTTGCAAGTCTTTCACATCCCTTCACAGCAATCACAGTGGCACAACTCTTCATGGATACAGTGTTTAAACTTCATGGTCTACCAGAATCTATAATCAGTGATCGAGACAAGGTTTTCACCAGTGCTTTCTAGACAGAGTTATTCAAAATTCAAGGGGTGTCATTGAATTTGTCTACTGCTTATCATCCACAAACAGATGGTCAAAGTGAAGTGGTTAACAGAGTTCTAGAGACCTATCTGAGATGTGTTTCAGGAGATGAACCAAAGAATTGGAGCAAATGGCTGCCATTAGCAGAATGGTGGTACAACACCAACTTCCACAGCTCTATTTCTACTACACCATTTGAAGCCTTATATGGTTATCCACCTCCCATTCATTTACCCTATATTCCAAATTATTCTTCACTTGACAGTGTGGACAGCAGTTTGCAAGCGAGGGAAGAAATGCAGCACCTCCTTAAGCACCACCTCATAGCAGCTCAGGCTCGAATGAAGCACAAAGCTGACAAACACAGGTGTGACAGGGAATTCAACTTAGGAGACATGGTTTTTGTGCGACTCCAGCCTTATAGACAGAACTCTTTGGCAGAGAGACAATTCCAAAAGCTTTCCCCAAAGTACTATGGTCCCTATAAGGTATTGGATCGTATTGGTAAGGTGGCTTATAGACTGGAACTACCTGCAAATGCTCAAATCCACCCTGTTTTCCATGTTTCTCAACTTAAGCTCAAGCTTGGTAGTAAGCACATACAGGGAACTCAGTTACCAAACTCTACTGATCCTTTTGAGTTGGAACCACAAGCAGTATTGGACAGAAGAACAGTCAAGAGACACAATAGGGCTGCAACTCAGCTGTTAATACAATGGAAAGGGTCTTTTCCAGAAGATGCAACTTGGGAATATGCCTATGATCTTCAAAAGAAGTATCCAACATTCGACATCTCAGCAATGCCTTGGGGACAAGGCGCATCTTAGGGAGGGAGTCTTGATACGCAGTAAAATTTAGCACGTGAGAAGCATGCGGACCTGGAGACACGTGTCACGCCATCAGCTGTTGGGAAGAATTCAAATTGCAAGACTGGTGCCAAATGCGTGAAGCCTTTTAGCGCCTTTGTAGGAAGTAGTTTTATTTGTTTTGAATGTTGTTAATCATTTTGAATGCCTTGGATTATAAAAGGCCATTCTAGAATCTGTAATGAACTATTGATTTTGATATTAATAAAATCCCCTAATTTTCTCTCATACTCTGTTCATCATTTTCCCGCCATAAATGAAACTAGCTCTCGGAGGAAGTTCTTAACTCCTCTTCTTCCCTGATCAGTTTCCATTTCATTTTACCGGTATCAGCTTGGAACCTTACACTATCAATCGGATTGAGCCAAAAGCACTTCAAAAGCCACTTTTTTTCTTAATTACCATAGACTACTAGTTACTCAATGGATCTACAATGGCACCACCATCACTTCTCTTTACATCACCACTCAATCTCGTGGAGTCATCGCTAATGCGGAGTTGTGGAGGCGCCAATTGTGTTTGATTCGGTACTTGTGGTCCAAGGCAAGGCTGCAGCCAAGAGATTAAGGCTCTTCGGGGTGGACATGGAATGCCCATATCGGAAACTTCCAACGACAAGTGCGAGATATTATCTAAAACCACCATAGCCAATACAATGGCGGCGTCGCAGCCGCCACATCATCAATTCTCTTCATCGTCATCTGCCCAACATCCTCTCCAATTAAGGCTCTACAATGGTACCCCACTTCCCCAAACGACTGACTTCCTCAATGCCAACAAAGGGAAGGCTTCCATGTCCTTGGATTTGCATATATGACACAATCACAAATTTTCCTTCAAAGACTAGCTAGCTACTGCTAATTCGCTTCTTCTTCTTCTTTTTTTACTTAGTTTCCTTTTCTTCTATTTATATTACTTCTTGATGATTCTGATCATGAGGGAGAAGACACAACTGTTGGAAAAATCTATACAATGCAGGTTTATGATCATATTCATGCCTATATTGAATTAAAAAGGTACTGAAAAAAAAATTTTGTTACTAGAAATTTTTTTTACAGATTTATTTAGTATTTTAATTATTAAATAAATTAAATTAGAATTTCAAAAAAAAGGGTTTTTATTTAAACATTAATTATGACATGGCACGATATGATTGGGCCATGTCATTGAAGTCAGAAGGGTATAGTGAACTTAACGGACACATCGGCATATTTGACGGTCCGATTTCACGGAGGGACTAAATTGATCACTTTTCAATAATAGAGGGATTAAATTGACAGATTTCATACTGGAGGGACTAAATTGATCTTTTTTCAATAGTACAGGGACTAATTAGGTACTTTGACCATACAATGCTGATCCATTCCTGCCCATGCATATATATAATACTAGCTGTGTCTCCTACGTGTGTTAATAATTCATAAAAATAAATAAATAAATATAATAAATCGCATATTAATTTGTAATTATAAATCATAATAAAATAGTTGAAAATGTTATCAAATTAGTTTATATCTTATATCCTCAGTAGTTTGCCTACAAACTTTATTTATCTAACACTAGGTTTGGCTTCAAGTAATTAAAGAAATGAAAGGAAAAGAAAGGAAAGGGGAGGGAAGTTTTTTAAAGGAAAAGAATGGATATAGATTTCCCTGTTTGGATTGTTTAAAATTAGTTGGGGAAAGGAAATGAAATGAATCACCATACCAATTGTTTGGTTAAGCAGTGGAAATGAATGGAAAGGATCTAAATATTATAAAACCAATAATAACCTTTGCTATTATTTGAAAAGCACTCAAACTTGACCAATGCTAATTAGTAAAAAAACAAAAGAAAAAATTTAAAATTTTCACCAAAAAAATAAACTCTTCACAAGAAAAGAGATGAGAGAGGCGGTGGTGGGAGAATTTTGAGTGTTGAAAAGCATGTATAATTCTATAGGTAACTTTGATATTTGTTAAAAGTTATAGGGACATTTTAGATATTTAATAAATTAATAATTAAATGGGTTTCTTTTCCCTTCAAAACCCCCCAAATTGGGAGGAAAAGAAAAATGACTATTAGGAGGGAAACGGAGGGATACCATCATCCTTCCCTTTCCTTCCTAAAAAAAAAATCTAATCCAAACAAAGGGAGGGATCCCCTTTTCCTCCCATTTCCTTTCCTTTCCCTCCTCCACCCCAATCCAAACATAGTGTAAGGGTTTTTTAAAGGGGTAAAAGCTATAAATGTTAAAAATATGATGCTATCGACAAATTCAGCAACCTTACATTAATAATCTTTCAATATTAATGAATGATAAAAAGCCTTATCTAAAGTTACTAAAAAAGTTATAAAATTTATCAAGAAAGCTATGATGCTTTCAACAAATTCAGCAATCTTACATTCTTACTTAATACTTTACATTTTTGGTAATTTTAGTAACTTTTTTCATCAATAATAAAGGTTACTAATTTTCTTATCGAAAGTTGGTAAAAAAGTGACGTTGTTAACAAATTTTCAGTAACCTAACCTTATATCCCTAATAATATAAGTAATTTTTCATTACTAATGAACGTTACCGATGTTATCATCTAAAGTTAATTTTTTTTTATATTATCTTTAATAATTTCGGCAACGTCATATATTAATCTTAATAAATACCTTATTGTAATTTTAGTTGTTTTTTATCAATAATGAAGGTTGCAAATTTTCTTATCTAAGGTTAGTAAAAAACTTTAGAGATTATTATAAAGGCTTATGATGCTATCAACAAATTAATAAGTAACCTTAAATCCTTAATAACTTAATAACCTTTCATCAAAAGTTATTAAAAAAAAAACTATAAAATTGAGTAGTATTAAAAATGTTGTATTACTATTAATAAATTCAGTAATTCACATCTAATTAAGGTTACTAAAAGAAAATTTTGATGTTCTCACAACAATTATGATGCTATCAATTCAATTATCTTACATCCTTAATAACTTTAAACTTTCATTATTGGTGAAGGATAGAATTTTTTTATTTAATGTTAAAAAAATAACTAACATGAATATGAAACAGGTATATAGTACTTACAATTAATTCAATAGCCTTACATTTTTTTAAAAAGCTAAATCATATAATAATTATCAATAAATTCAGTAACTTTAGTAAGATTACAAAGAAAAAAAAAACTATAATTAATGATTATGAAAAAGGTATATTATAAGGGCTTGACTAACGAGTGCCCTTGATAGACTTAACACAAAAGTGCATTTTTTAGTCAATTTTGCTACTTATCCTTACGACTCTTAGTAACTTTATTGTATACTAAATATTATCAATCTTGTAATCTTAAATTACTACTCCATCCGTTCCTTATTATTATAAGTCATAAAAAAGTCAAACAATTTTTTTAAAAAAATAATATAAATCAAAATATTTTTTTAAAAAATACTTGTAAACTTGATTTATAAACTTTCTAATACATAATTTTTAGATTTATATATTTTTTCTATGAATAATTGTCAAAGATGGATTATGTTTTACCAAATTGTGACTTATAAATAGTAACAGATTGAGTAATAAAGCTATAAAATTTATCAAAATAGCTATAATATGTTCTACAAACTTAGTAACCTTACATCCTAGGTAATTTTAGTAACTTTTTCTAAAAAGTGAAATGAAAGTTACAAATTTTCTTACTTAAAAGTAACTAAAAAAGTTTATGATGTTACAAAATAGATAGAATGCTAACATCATATCTTTAGCAAATGGGTTTATCTAATATTGTTGAAAACAAAAAGTATGATGCTATCAACAAATTCAACAACCATACATTCATAATTAATGCCTTACATCTTTATTAATTTTTTTAGCTTTTCATCAATAATTAAGAATTCTAATTTTCTTATTCAAGGTTAGTTAAAAAAAAACTTTAGAGGATATTAAAAAGGATATGATGTTATCAATAAAAATTAAGTAATTTTAAATTCTTAGTAACTTATAACTGGCCTTTTATTAATAATTAAGCTTACCAATGGTCTAGGACTATCAAGTAATAATTCAATAACCTTACATGCTTAGTAATTTTGGTTATCAAATTTCTTATTTATGTTTAATAAAAAAAAGTTAAACTATAGTATTATTAAGTTCACAAAAGTTATAATGGATAATTGAAGAGATATTATAATTTATTGAGCTTAATTTATTTACACATGGATGGATAATTAGCTAAAATCCTTATAGATTTTGGATTTTAATTTTATTATTTTATTGTACGTATATTTGGTGTAGTATATTCTTTTTTCTGTTGATCTTTCACGAAAATTTTAAACATATGTTATTGTTGTCATTCTAATCTCACAACAAATTACTTGGTTTCACCATTTCAATACCCAAAAAACAAATCTCACAATTCAACCAGACAGATTAAATTAATGTGTGTAAAAATATTGACTTGAAAATAGCATTTTCTTAATTACTAATTCATAAGTCCTTTCTTTTTTTCCGATCGAGATATTGAATTTATATACTATATATGCATATCTTTGACATGTTGAATCAAACTTGAATTTGATTTTTTATTATTACACTAGCAATTTTATGCATATTAATGAATGAAATAAAGTGATTTAAGTTAACAGAGCAAAATAAAAGTAGTGAATGAATAATCAATTAAAATTTTCAAAAAAAAATCAAAACTTTTAATAATTAATATCTATTGTTTTTGTTACTCTTTCAAGAATTATTATCCCAACAGTCAAGCGGGTCTCACTGCTTGACACAAATCACCGTTGAAACATGAAACTAATATTCTCCTAAATCCAGAGTTTTACGTTAACGGATTTTTAGCTTCTCTTTTTTTCATAGGTTATTCTTAACTACCAACTTTTTCCCTCCATGTTCATAGAAAAATTGATTTTTAATAGAAAAAGTATTTTGGCTAGAATTAAAACCATGGCACTTTAAAATATTAGAAAAAAATTAAATACTTATCAACGTTAATTTAATACCAAAATATTATGAGATTAGAGCAAATCATAACATTCATTAATCAATACCAAAATATTAAAATATTATGAGATTAGAGCAAATCATAACACTCATGATTCAAAATAGTTTTTGGATTTTTTATTTATGGGGTTTGTAAATTGGATTATCCACATTCTAAGATGAAATTTATTTATTTTTTAATTAATTCTTCAGGGTTCTTTTTTACTTTTTTATATAAAAATATTCGTTGTTAATTATTTATCATTTTTGAATTTTACTTTATTATGTAAATAAAATAAGCTTTTGGGATCTGGTAGAAAAATAAAAAAACCACTTGATTTGGCTAGAATTAAAGCCATGACACTTTAAAAAGCGCTGATAAGCATGTTAGCTAGGACTGGAAATGTAGATCTCATTAAAAGATAATGGTCATCCGCGTGTTTTGTGTTGTCAAAATATTTTGGAAAATCTTGAAAGCACCGAAATCCTGCTTCCACAAATTTCAGAAATATTGTTTTTGTTTCCTAAAATTTGAAAATAAAAACAATCAACCAAACGTGTTTTATTATGGTTTGCTTCCAAAACACCAAATTGGCAATTAAAAAAAACATTAAGAAACAAGCTTAAATTTTCTATTAATTCTTCAATTTAATTTTTTGTTTTGCTTTTCTATATTTTAATGTGTTTTTAAAATTTAATGATGATTAATTTGAAGGAGTTAAGATTTTTAGCTTATATATGCAGATTTTAATTCAAAAGTTTTTTATATTCAACTTTTGGCCTTTATTTTCCAAGGAAGATAGGAAAAAAATATGTTATCAAATTTACGTTAACAATATTAAATGAGGATGGGGGGTATTAGAATTTAAATAAAGAGTATGATTGGAATGTATTTTAAGAGTAGGATATTTTATTTTAGATATTAAGAGTTTGAAGAAAACATAATTACATAATTAATTAATTTAAATGAAATAAAAATACATATTTGTCCTTTAAAGGAATACTAAAATTTTAAAATTAAAAAGAGTATTTTAGATATTTCAGGTCAAGATTTTTGAATTTTAGACTTATATAATATAAAGATATTACCATAAAAAGGTCAAACTCATCAAGCAGCAAATATTGCATGTGGTTTTGGCAGCTAATTCGTTCAAGCAACTCTCATCCACAAGTAATAACTAATCCCCTCTTAATATGGAAATTTCTAAGAAAATTTAAATCATGCCAAAACCATGCCATTCATTTCAAAAAACTGTCTTGCTTTCATTATCCCAAAAACTTGCAAAGAAACAAAAAATTAGGTCCCCCCTTTTCCATGGCCAATGCAAAGGTGCCACAACATTTTGTTATTTCATCAACTCTTTCTTTTCTTTTTTGTTTTCTTTGACTATTTTAACTCTTCTTATTTATAATGTGTTTTTTTCTCTTTTAGATTAGTGATGCAGTTTATTACATGTGTTGGAAAGAACAATTTCTCATTTGGCTTGTAACTTGTTACATCCAAATGTTTGGATTTATTTTCTCCCAGAACATGGAACATAAAAGCAAATAAATTTTCGTGAACCCTCCATGTTTGTGACCAGAATGAGTAAATACTAGTAATTGATCAAATTCATATGATAGATAAAGATAAGATTGAAAAAATCTAATTATTGTTTCCTTCTTTATATATACTAGTTTTCACTTTCACGTGCGGTGCACGTGATCAATCGTGTTTAAATTAAAAGAAAATTAAAAAATAATTGAAATTAATTATAAGTAAAACTGTTAAAATCTGATCCAACCTCGATAACTTGTCCCAATCCGACCGAATCCGATTTGACCAGAGAAATTAAACAACTCGAATCTGTCCTATCCAGACCTGACAAACTCGTAACCCGAATAACCCGAGAAGATAACCTGATGACCCAAGAATATTATACACTAAAATTATGTTTTATTCTATAAAATACACATTGTTATAATTTTAACCATTTTAAATAAATTTAAGAATTAAACATTTAAAAATTCAAGGCTGACCCAATTGATCCGAGTCCTAAACCTGAAAAATCCAAAACCCGAATGACCTAGAACCCGAGTAACCTGAGCCAAAACCCGAACATGCATGACCCTAAATCTAGCAAACCCGAGACCCGAATGACCTTAATCCAGATGAGTCGAAACCTGAATGATCTGAGAAAATTACCTCACTCATATGACATGGACCCAGATGAGTATGACCCGAAACCTGTCCAACCTGTCCAATTGACTACTCTAACTTTTTTTTTGCGTCAACTCCTTTAACTTTATAAGTCAAAGGAAATAATTGCATGTTACTCTTCTTTTTATTTTTAAAAACTTTAAATTCTTGTTATACACTCCAATATATTAAACTATCAATACACACTCCAAAAATTGAAAAAGTCAATCACAATAATTAAATTTTAAATAAATTTTTAACTTAATTAGTTTAAAAAATGATGAATAATTAATGATTAGGTAAATTATTTTAACTTTTAAACTTGATAATAAGATTTTTGTTAGTTTATATTATAATTTTTTTTCAAATTAGTTTATATTATAATTGAAAAAAATCTCCATTTTTTTAAAATTAAAATGGTAAATTAAAATATTTATAAAAATTTTAAATTTAATTAATTAAAAATAGAGTTTTAGTAGAATAATTGTAAAAGTCTATTTCTTAAAAAAGCTGTAAAATTTAAATAATGTCATTTAAGAAATATATTTTAAAAATTCTAATATATCTAAGTTTTTTTAATTAAATTAGTAAATTGATAAAAATAAAATAGGTATAAGGATATTAGATTTAATTAAATAAAAATAGAGTTTTTAGTTTTTTTTGGTAAAAAATAGATTTTTAGTTGAGTAAAACTATAAAAATATATTTAAAAAATTCTAATATATATAATTTTTTTAATTAAAATAGTAAAATGGTAAAAATAAATAGTTATAAGGATATTATATTTAATTAAATAAAGATAGAGTTTTTAGTTGAGTAAAACCAAGATTTTAATAACCGGATCGCTTAAAGACCCGGTAAGGATTTCGGGTGGCGGCTCAACCGGTCTGACCGGTTGAGCCGTCCGGCTGATTCAACGTACCGACAGCATGCCCAAAAGCCTCATTCCAAGCCCTGCAACAGTTTTTGTGCAATCCAAAACCATTACAGATAGTCAAATTTTCTTTACTAATCTATAAAGCTTTTTTCCCCATTGATAACAGTAATCCTTCAAAACTTGCAAGCAATAGTGCTTTGTATTTGTATTCTATAAAAAAGAAATAATTTTTCAAAAGGATGAGTCCACTTTTTCTTCTATATACCATAAGAAAATCATGGTTTTCGCTTAAAGTTTAAACAAAGAAAATATTGATTAAATAGAAAAATTGACGCCTTTGATAGGAATAAAAAATCATGCTTTTTGAGAAAAAAAAAATGGCAGCTGCTCCAAAAATCAAAGCCCCCCAATGACCCGATGATGGCAGGAGGTAACTCACTTCCAATCAAAACAGAGTCCGAATCCGATCCATGAGCCGAGAAAGGAAAGCAACAACGACAAGAACCAAAGGCGGCAACCGGTCCAGAGAGGCGGCGACGGCGAAGCAGTGACGGTGGGCTAGTGGCTTCGATAAAGAGAGAGAATTAGGAATATTGTTAGGGATTTGATATTTTTAGTTTGATTTTTTTTAATTCAGAAATATATAAATAATTGAAAAACCGGATTTGTACCGGTTTTAGCGGTTCCGATCTGACTGGTTAAACCAGTTTAATGACGTTTCATGGGAACTGCGGCTCAGCACCTTCAAAGACCTGAAATGCCTACCGGTATGTGGTCCGACCGGTCGAACCGGCCGGTTCGGTCCGGTTTCAAAAAGCATGAGTAAAACTATAAAAGTCTAAACAATGACATTTAAGAAATATATTCGAAAAATAAGGGTATAATGGGTGATTCAAAAGTTTTACAAGAGTATGTACTTATTAATACTAGTCTTTACTTTCACGTGCATTGCACGTGACCCACCGTGTTTAAATTAAAAGAAAGTTAAAACAATAATATATACTATATATTATTTTTAGTGACTATGGAAATTACTTAAAGGCCAAATTGATGATTAATGTGGTGCCTCCTTTTGACTTTTTTTGGTCTTTTCACATTTTTCGGGTGACTAAAAAGGCCCTCGATTAATTTCCTCCCTTACTTTTCCTGCTGCCCTTTTCTTGTAATTTACTATTTTTATATTTATGATTAAGTGTGTTTCAATTACATATTAATTGTGTGTGGATATTAGGATTTACCGGTTAAACTCTTCTGCTGGAATTCTAAAGGATTGGTGCTATAAATGTATCTGCAATAATGGTTGATTCATGGGTAAACTATTGACATTTAAGTTCTGTTTTACTTTCGTCTTCATTTCTATTTGGATGAGTTTCTTCTTCTCTAACATTTCTCTGAATTGGTTTCACATTGACTCCGTTCTGTTTCATAAAATTTCCTGGTGGACGTTGATAAGATCTTTCCATTTAATTTAGCAGCGCCTTAGGATGACATAACCTAAGTGGGGAGTTTTCACTTCTCACCGCAACA
>AWUE01017311.1:0-13139 GCA_001974825.2 Corchorus olitorius
GAAAAGTACGTTCACCTGTAAAACTTTTGAATCGCCCATTATACCCTTATTTTTTCGAATATATTTCTTAAATGCCATTATTTAAACTTTTATAGTTTTACTCAACTAAAAAATCAATTTTTATTTAATTAAATCTAATATCTTTATAATTTTTACCATTTTACTATTTTAATTAAAAAACTTATATATATATTAAAAAAATTTTAAATATACTTTTACAGTTTTACTCAACTAAAAACTCTATTTTTATTTAATTAAATCTAATATCCTTATACCTATTTTATTTTTACCATTTTACTATTTTAATTAAAAAAACTCATATATATTAGAATTTTTTAAATATATTTCTTAAATGAAATTTTTTAAATTTTACAATAATAAAATTTTACAGTTATTCTACTAAAAAATATATTTTTATTTAATTAAATTCAATATTATTATAAATATTTTATTTTTACCATTTTAATTTTAAAAAAATTGAGACTTTTTGTTAAATCTGGACCCATTTCAATTATAATATAAACTAATAAAAGTATTATTATCAAGTTTAAAACTAATCATTAATTATTCATATTTTTTAAAACTAATTAAGTTAAAAATTTATTTATTTAAAATTTAATTATTGTGATTAATCTTTTTTCTATTTTTGGAGTGTATATTGGTAGTTTAATGTATTGGAGTGTATAATAAGAATTTAAAGTTTTTAAAAATAAAAAGAAGGATAACATGCAATTATTTCCTTTGACTTATAAAGTTAGAGGAGTCAATTGGGCGGGTTGGACGGGGGTCGGATCATCTGAGTCTAGGTCAAATGAGTCGGGCAGTTTTATTGGGTTATTGCTCAGCTGGATTTGAATAAATGATAATTTAGAATGGTTAAAATTATAACAATGTGGATTTTATTGAATAAAATATAATTTTAGTTTATAATTTTCTCGGGTCATTCGGGTTTTGACTCATCTGGGTTCAGATCATTCGGGTATGTTGGGTGTAGGGTCAGGCGGGTTCGGGTTTTGGTCTCAGGTCACTTGGATTTTGGATTTTTCGAATTTAGGATTCGGATCAATTGGGTCAGCCTTGTATTTTTTAATGTTTAATTCTTAAATTTATTATTTACTAAAAACATGATGGATCACGTGGAGCGCACGTGGAAGTGAAGACTAGTATGAAAAAGGTAGGGAAAGTCATCCCGTTTTTTTCTCAGCAGCTTCGAAGTTAAAAGCGAGACGTGGCGCATGGGACAAGAAGAGTCTTTGACGAGCCGGTGCATATATGTGATAATCGAAGAAAAGTTGATATCGAAGATGGCAGAGATTAATTATAAAATCTCCTGTCCAATTCCACTGTCACAGTAAAGATCCAAAGACATACTTGAGCAAGTTGTAGGGTGCTGATTAGCTTCCTCGTGATTTCTAAACTTTTGTCTTGATCATTTTCACGCAGACACAGAAAAGAAAAAGAAAAAGTACTTACTCATGTTTCATCTCGTTTTTGACCTTTTTGTCATCTTTTTTCTTCGGTCAGCAATTTCCCTTTTGTTCCTTCCTTCCCTTTTTCCGACTCAGTACATAATAATAATGCATTGATGGCTATTTACCACTTACCAGTATATATATATACTTGGCATTTCCTTTCTCTTGGTGCTCAATTAAGCCTGTTTTACTTTTATATAGAAAAAGGGGAATCAAATTCTCAATAGGATTTTGGCCCAAAAAAAAATCTCAATAGGATAATTTTTTTAGGTACAATGAATTTCTCAGTGGAATAATAAGTACTAGTACTAGTATAAAATACATCAAAATCAATAAAGTGAAGCACAATTGATGGTTAAAATAAAGAAAAAATACTACCAATGATTTTCTTTTCGGCTTTTGGACCCCTTGCTACCATTTTGGGCCGCCTTGATGTTGATGGGTTGGTGCTTGAGAGATGAGATCTATTGTTGTGATTTGCTACAAGAATAGACAACTTGTGCAATGATGGACTTTTACTAGTTGTAGCTAGCGAAAATTGATTGCCTCTCCTTTAATTTTCCTTTGAATATTTTAATTTCCTAGTGAGCATTCATATATCAATTAGTAATTTACATGTTTCCACATTCAACTGTTTTTATTTTGACTAATAAAGCGACACTAACAACTTGAATCGGATGAAAATGAAGGCTTGCTATAGGTCATGGGCTCATGGCAGTGATCAGAAGTTACATTCGTTTTCTGTTTTTGCACAAACTGTAAACTTGTTGATAACAACCAAATAAACTGAGAAAGCACCAATGTAGTAAGAGAAGAGTCATAAAGTATCAATCTATTTCTCAATTCATTAATGTCTGTCCCCTGCTGTCATAATGAAGGTAAATCCATGGGGAATTATAAAAATTCCAAATGCTGCAGTCCAAGAAACCATTACACTTGCAACAATGATAACCCCTTGAAGCAAAGACTAAATCAAAGCTCAATGACAATGAAAGGCCGGCCGGGCGGTCATATTACTGCTTTACTTTCATATAGTGAGTTCCCCTGTCTAAGACTCTTTCAAGCAAAAGCACTTCCCTACTAGTAGTAGCCTAGCACATTTTTCTTTTTCTGTGAGTTTCACATTCTGATAACCATATGGCTTCTCTTCAGAAATTGATCAGTTTTTGCATACTAATTTTTCTGATCAGGCATGTATATTCTCAGCAACCTTATGACGAATCAGATTGTGATGCAGAATCAGAAGTTCCAGGGTCCAAGTACAATTGCACCCCAGAAGACTTCCCATGCCAAGCTTACATAGCATACAGGGCTCAGAAGGATTTTCAATCAATATCATCTATTTCATCTCTCTTCAATTTAAGCATGCCTGATATCCTTGAAATCAACCGAATGGCTGAAGCTGATTCGCGCAATCTGACACTAGGAAGAGAGATTATCATACCTGTTAACTGCTCTTGTCATAATTCGTTTTCTCAATCTGTTTTCATCTACAATTTTTCCAGGACAGACCATTCTCTTGCTTCAGTTGCTTGTGGTGTTTTTGAGGCGCTGTTGAAAGCACAAAGTCTCAAAGAGGAGAATCCTGACTTTGGACGTGACGATTCTGCTTCCTTCATGCTCAAGGTACCCATTCGATGTGCTTGCCCCAATGCAAACCAAATAAGGGATGGGATCAAATATCTTGTGACATATCCTCTGATACAGAATGACCATACAGATTTAATTGCTCGCAAATTTGGAGTAAGTGAAGCAGTGATTTGGGATGCCAATGAGTTGAAATCATTTACAGCCATTTTCCCTCAAACAGCACTACTTGTTCCCACAAAGGATATTGTTCCAACAGTGAATTGGAATGTTCATGAAGATTCGCCGCCTACTCCTAGAGTTGCAACTCCTCTTAGGAAAATTGAAGCAAGTAAGAAATCAGGACACTTGAAATTATATACATATCTTGCACTTGGTCTTCTAGCATTGATTATACTGCTGATTGCAGCTATCGTTACTTATAGAATCATCAGGAAAAGGAGTCATCCTATGAGTTTTCAGCTTTTACCTCCTAGAACTTCAGTATCATCAAATGTTTCACCTGATTTACTTAATAGAATGTCTGAGTTAAAGCAGTCACTGAGAAATTTTAGCTTGGAGGAGCTTAAGAATGCAACTGAGGGTTGTTTCAATGAGGGGTCTCTTATTGGTAAAGCTGTGTTTAAGGGGAAAATCGGTGGTTATGATGTGGCAATTGAGAAGATGGAAACTAAGGAAGCCACTCGCGATGTCATTTACATCTTGACAAAGATTAGTCATCTAAACATAGTGAAGCTTGAGGGATGCTGCTATGGCAGTAACCCGTATCTTGTGCTAGAGTTTGCCGAATATGGTAGCTTGAGAGATTGCTTGTCTAATATAGATGTTGCAAGGCAGCTTACATGGGCAAGAAGAACACAGATTGCTTTTGATCTTGTGGTGGGTCTCCATTACATACATCACTGCACAAAACCTTGTTTTGTTCACCGTAATGTTCATAGTAGAAATGTGCTTATCACCAAGGATTGGAGGGCAAAAGTTACTGGGTTTAGATTGGCAAAACCAGTGACTTCTATTGAAGAAAATGGAAAAATTAGCTGGAATGAATCTAGAGTTGCGGGTAGGAAGGGGTACCTTGCACCTGAATACCTTACATATGGTCTGGCTTCCCTCAAGGTGGATGTTTTTGCATTTGGAGTTGTTTTGCTTGAATTGTTATCAGCTAAAGAGGCTTCTACAGATGGAAAACTTTTGATGGATTCTCTAAACTTTTTGCAAGAAAGAGGGGCTGAACATTCTTCAGGGTTCATTGAAAAGTTGAACGAATTCATGGATCCTGTTTTGGAGGGGGATTATCCATTGGCTGATGCTGTATGTTTAATATTCTTGGCTAAGGCTTGTCTTCACCAGGAACCTAATGACAGACCCTCCATGGACAATGTTTTAAAGCTTCTTTCAAGATTTGTGTGACTTAAACATTCTTTCCTGTAAAACCTAGTTTAAGTTTCTCATGCCTTATTCAGGGGAATCTGTACATATTGATCAATGGGGTGAATTAGTATAAATGAGAATGGATATGGGGCATGGTGTGAATGGGGGATCTCTTTTCTCAACCATCCATTTCTGTTACATAATAAATATTTAAATTGTCTACTGACAGAAAAGGTTTTTCTGGATTGTAATAATAAACCTCAAGAAGCAGAAATTAGAAACTTTCAGGGTTAGTTAGAAGTACTCAAGACCAGAATAAACAATAGAGTTCCCTTGTTTGGTTCGATTAATCAAAAAATATCAGCTAAAACAATTGAAATAACCTCTGCCTCTGGGATGGTTTTGCCTTTTAGATTTGAAAAGAAAATGATACCTAAAAGGTCAATAATTGATTGAGTCTTATGCAACAAAATGAGTTTCAACAGTAAAGACATCCTCACAGCCACATACATAATTTACCTTAAGTTGATAATCAATCCCTGGTAGACAGAACAAGTTTTTGATGAGCTGCGGCAATGGATAGCATGTCTATGAAAAGGAGTGCAGCACTGGTACAGCATGAAGGGGTGCTTTCTTGCGAATGATAAGAGCATAACAATCGTCCATGTCTAAATCCTCACAACTTTGGGAATCAGGCAATTTCCAATCAAACCAATACAAAAGGTTGGCCAAGGTATATTCAGCTGATGCAACTGCAAATGAAATTCCAGGACAAACTCTTTTCCCAACACCAAATGGAATGTACTGATTGTGTTGGCCTATAAAATCAACCCAACTGTTTAAGAACCTCTCCGGGATAAACTCTTCCGGCTTGTCCCATAGCTTTGGATCCCTTTGGATTGCCCATGCATTCACCAAAACTATAGTCTTGGGTGGAATATCATAGCCTCCCAATTTAGTGGCTGAGGGATTTTGTCTAGTGACCATAACAGGAGTATGCAGTCTCAGAGTCTCTTTGACAACACATTTTAAGTAGTTCATTTCATTGAGATCAGTCTCAGAGACACTGGATTTCTTTCCCACCACTCTTCTTACCTCTTCTTGTGCATTCTTCATTATACTTGGGTTTTTGATAAGTTCTGCCATTGCCCATTCCATTGTTGCTGCTGTATTATCAGTTCCTCCAATAAACATGTCCTGTAATAAAATGATAATGCTTTAGCCCCTTAACATGTTCCTTTTTTTTTTTATGTGGAAGTTTTTTTGTGTATGAATGTGAGAGAGAGAGAGGAGGGGGGGGGTAGGGGGGGGGGGTGGGGGGGGAAGAGCATTACTTACCAGTAGGATTGCCTTGAGGTTGTCTTGAGTTAGACCAATGTCCAGCTTCCCATTCTGCTGAAGATGAAGAAGGATATCTAAAAAGTCTTTTTTGCTGTCTGGTTTATCACCATCAGCCATCATAGCCAGGTGTTCCTCAATAACATCATCAAGAAAATTGTGCAATTCACTGGAAATTCTTTCCAATCTTGCAGTCAGGCCAGTAAGATTATCCATCCACCCCAAATATGGAAAGAAATCTTTAAAGCAAAATGCTCCTATCAGATCCATTGCCTGCTTTGATAACTCTCCAAAACCCTTATTTCCATTTTCTCTTTCATAAACTCGACCAAGGACAGATCTACTAATAATGTTGTTTGCAATGGTTTGAAACATTTCCCATAAAGCAGCTGCAGATCCACTCTGAGACAACTGGCGTATTTCCTCAATCATCCTTGAGACTTCCAGTTCCCTCACCAGCTGAAACGCCCCAACTCTTTTCTGGGTTAAAAGTTCCACAACACAGATTTTCTTAGCCTGTCTCCAGTAATCACCGTAAGGGCAAAATGCTATGTCAGTGCACCCGCAGAAGAGAGTTTCGACAACCCTTATTCGAGGCCTTTCGATGAAAGCGTCATGGGTAAGTAAGACTTGTCTGGCTATTTCAGGTGATGAAATTACAAGACTTGGAGTCTGCCCCATGTGTAAAAGCATTACAGGGCCGTATTTCTCAGATAGGGTTCTGAAAGATCGGTGGGGTTGTTTTCCCACTTGAAGAATGTTGCCAATTATTGGTAGCTTTGGTGGAGATGGTGGTAAATTGAGCTTCTTACTTGTTGAAAGCTTCAACATATACAAGATGGAGAAGAAGAGAGGAAAGAAGATGACAGGGTTGAACAGAACATCTGCATTCAACTGTTGAAACCATTGCTGGAACAAGATGCCTGGGCTCATCATCTCTCTTCACTTCTGAAATTCACACCAAAAAGTTATAGTAACATATATAACCAGATTAGCATTTATTATATAAGAATTAATAAATGATGATGGATACTATGATTGATTTGCTAGTTGTAAAGTGATTAAAGTCTTAAGAAAGCAGAATGCTTCCTGTATTTCCGCTCATGACCTTCCTTCCACAATCAAGCCTTAAACTGAATAAACAAATGAAAATTGCTGCATTTCATTTCTTAAAAAGGTTGAGATTACAAACGCATAGGTAGATCCGTACACCGTTACAATACCTACCAAACATCTCTATAAGAATTCAACTACATATCTACCAAACGCACAGGTAGACCCGTACACCGCTACAATACCTACCAAACATCTCTATGAGAATTCAACTACATACCTACCAAATAAACAAACAAATTACAAACAAACTCACATTCCGTGAGAGTTGAACCTAAACCTCTTGAGAGTTGAATCTAAGACCTCTTGATCTAGGTAGGCTGGAACTAAAAGTTCAGTACTCTACCACCAAGCTAAATGCCCGATGGCAATTGCCGCATTTTATTATATATATAATTCTGCTATATTTCACATGGATGATGGATCAGAGTCAGACAGACTTTTAATTTAAAAATGAATTCAAGAAACACTTGATATCTAATTATCTACATGTTGTAATGTAACGTGTGACAACAAGAAATGTAAGAAACCTTTAAAATAAGAAAATACTATTATCAGAAAAAAAAAATACAAAAAAGTAAGAAAGTCAGATCACTTTGATGCCTATCCCCATTGCTTTCAGATCAAGCAATTAGCAAGTTATTATTTATTACAATTTCTAGAAAATTCATCTAATAACTAATCATTAGTTTATTTTATTATTTATTATTTTATTTCTAGAAAAGTTTCTTAGGATAAAAATTCTCTCCCCTCATTTTTTGTGCCCCACCATGCTCCATTCACAAAATAATGATATTTTTCAGTTTTTAATGTTATTCCTTGTTTGCTTAGTCAAATTAAAATTTATATTTTCATTCTAAAACCCTGTCGGGATTGTATTAAAATTTAAGACTAACCCTTATATATAATTATTTGTTGTTAATTTGGGGCTAAACCTGGTTTTAATTGGGATTTTTACTATTTGATAAAACTCAAAAACAAACAAGGTATAATATTAGAGACACATGTCATAATTTGGTGGATGAGGCACAATGGGAAAAAAATGGGGAGGGGGAAGAGGATTTTAATTCAACTTCTTAAGACATCCACAATGTAATGTAAGTTGGTGACTGCAGACTCCAGAGCCATAATCTGATCATCGTCGGAGTTGAAAGATCTGGTGTATAGAATTGAGACTATTGTGGCTTCTGGGCTCAATTTATCTTCTCTTCTAAATTTCTTTTGTTTTTCTGGGCCAAGAATTCTCTAGCTAATTGGTCGACTAATAAAATGGTTTCATGTTTCCCATTAATATAAGTTCTTTGGGACGGACATGTTGGCCCAAATTAGCATTTCCAAAATCTAAGCTCACGGCCCATTATTGTTCATAGAATATTTACAAAGTTTTCTCATAGTCTTTTTTTTGCCAAAAAGTTTTCTCATAATTAGGTGACGTAAAAGTGGTTTTAACCTCATCATAGTTCATAAGTAATGTTGATGATTAAGCTCAATCAACTTTTTATTCCTTAGCAAGATTTTTGTTGCAATGTTCCATTTGAGAAACTGCTACCACATTATACAAGGTTCAGTAGTACACTTACTGTCATGCAAGACAAATAAGTACATTATTTTTGGTACTTATAATAACAAAAGACAGGGGGTAAATGATCAATTCAGGATATAACGTTTGTCCGAAAATCCAATGAGAATATAACGTTTGATATAGTGATTTTTTAGGATATAACATTATCAAAAGGGAGCAATTAAAGATATTTTCTAACGGTTCCCTGGTTTTGAGCCACACGCACTGTTAAATCACGTGAGAAGAAAAAAAATGTGTACACGTGGCTTTTATTTTAGCCATCTGGCTTTATTTTTTCTTTAAAATAAATTTAGAATAATTAAATATTTTAATAATAATAGAACAACTTTTTTTTGTTTTATCCTTTACTTTTAGGATCAAACCACTTCTTTTCAAGAACACCTCAAGAACACCAAGAACAAATCCAGTCACCGGCCACCACCTCAAACACAGACCGCCACCGTTGCCACCACCGGTCACCGCCTGCCATCGTCAAAGGTCATCGGGAAATTTCGGAATAGATATCAACGAACTACTTTTTCTCTCCTAAAGCCAAATCTAAACTCAAAACCACAAAAATCACTCCCAAACTTAGTAGATCTAATCGGCAGGCCACTCTTTTGAAATCCGAATTAAGCAACATTGTAAATTTCCTTCAGATTTAAGTACATTGGAAGGTTTCATATAGCTTCAGATTCGATGCCTTTCTTGGGGTTTAGTTGGAGAAAATTTCCTTCCATTCACCGCAAAGATCACCTTATTTTCAAGCACGGGAAACATATGGAGAAACTCCATTTTCAGATTTCAGCTTTAACACTATCTGATAGAGACTAGGAATAAGAATCTTCCCAAAGTAAATGCTAACCAAGCTAATAAGACCATATTTTCATTGTCTTTTCCAGTACCGTCTGAATCTATTTACATCTCTACATTTCACCTTTACAAACCATGGGTTTTTTTTTTTTCTTCCAACATAATGAAGAAAGAGGAGTAAGTAATCATATAGATGATAAAGGTAAATGGGTAACATAGTGCTAGTAAAGGTTCAAAATACATGTATTTCAACTATGTTCTGTCAAAACGTAAAAAAAGAACTCGGTATTCATAATGCACCAAAAAAATTAATAAACAACCATCAAAGATACTCTGGCAAAAGATGATAACAATGAAGCATATAGTGTACAGTTAACATACTTTACAACTTCTCTTGCAATTGATACGAATCTAGTTGTGATAGATTCAAATCCACCCTTGAAATCCTCCAAAGATCAAACATGAAACACCAACTTCTAGACTTGATGAAATCGATAAATCTAACCAAGCTCTTTTTTTTGTTGGCCTTAGATGATTAATTAGAACTGCAATTAACAACCTAAGATTACAAGATTCACAAACAACCAAGTAATTACCACCTAATTGTTTGCTAGGACTCTACAAGATTGAAAAAATCCTAAGTATGTTCAAACTAGAACAATGAAGCTAAATTCTCAAAGGTGAATAAATCTCAATTGATTGAAAAACTTAACTTAGTCTTACAAGAGGAGATCGAAACCCTTATATAGTGTAGGGTTCGACCTATAACCCAAAAATAAGGCCCTATGGGCGGTTTTACCCAAAATAAGGACAAGGAAAAGCCTAATCCAAGTTCAACTAGAAAAAATAAATAACAAGGCATAATTAAACAAGGATTGGACTTAGTCGAACAAGGCCCATCCTTAATGTCATCTAAACTTAATAATAAGCTAATCTAAGACAGAATTAAGCCCACACAAGGCCGAATTGACCCATGCAAGCCCAACTACATATCTATTGCAAGTAAGGTGATGATCTTGGAATCGATGGATGGATGCTTGCTCAAATCATCACCAAAGCTATTCAATTGCACATCGATGACCTTTATGTCTTCAAGATGAGTTCGAACAAGGCCCATAAGTGCATCTTTGAACCTCTTAGCCCTTGCTCTTGTCATCGGACCTAATGGTAAGCTCAAAGGATCGATTGGCATCTTCTTGGTGCTTGGAACATGCTTTGCGATATCTCCATGATCTCCATGCATCTTCATGCTGTCGAAACGTTCGGGTCCGGGGAACCCTGCCGAGACGACGTTGGAAATGGAGTCGCCACTAATCTTTTTAAAGGTGTGATTAGTCACCTAAAGGCCACCTAAGCTAAGTAAGGTCCAGAGCTTGGCAATGGACCCACTAAACCTAAGGTCCGGTCTTGTAACCTGAATCTAGGTTCGGGAGTCGATTACGCTCGGGGAAGGATTAGCACCCCCGAGTCGCCCGTCAAGTGACGGTACCTCTAGTCTAACTAGATCTACTGGGTCGAAAAGAAAAGTTGGTTGCTTTTAATTCTAATCTTGATTATTAAAAGGGTTATAAAAAAGAAAATAAAACCATTTTTTGAACCGATGTCGAGAATTCGAAGAATATAATCAAACACCGTCGATTAATTCTATCACGATTCTCTTTCACTGTTTGCTCTCTTGTTGATCCTTTTCTCTTCGAAAAGGAAATTTTGAAAACGCTGTGACAAAATCTTTTTACCATTTGACTTTTCTAAAAACTTACCAATTTTATTAATTTCCAAAATCTCCTTTTGAATTTCTTTATTTTCCAAAATCTCCTTTTGGAATCATCCAAACTTTTATTTTCCAAAATCTTCTTTTGGGATTTTACTTAAAACGGTTCTTTTTGAAAATGCTTACCTCGAAATCTCTTGATTTGCCAATTTCTTAGTTTTGAAAATCAAATAAGAGAGCATGATTTGAAAACATTTTTGAAAATACTTTTATTATCTCTTTTATTCTTCTTCTTTTTTGATTTTGATCTTTTCTATCTCTATATTAATGCATGTATGCAAATGATGAATGCAAAGTCCGGTTATTTAAGTTAACTAGCGTAACCCGAGTTTTTGAAAGCACTTCCCGGGATCTATGCCCGGAACCCCGATGCATCCCGAAAAGAGCCGTCTCATCCTCAGAGACATTCAGTGGCCCCGAAAACTCGACTACTCACTGAATGCCCCTTCTTCGGAAGGGTTACGGTTGTTAACTGAATTAAAGGTAGCATGAAATGCAAGCAGGTATATTCAATGACAGATAAGTATGATATGCTTGCATCTAATTAATACTACTCTAAATTACTAAATTATTACAAACCAAGGCCAAACCCGGCCAATTAATAAATTAACTATAACTAAAGAAAGAAAATAAGACTTATGGGCCGGACTGGGCTTACTGGGGACTTTTCTGCACACTAAAGAAAATAATCAGTAACGTTCAGGCAATAACATGCAATTTGTACCATATCAAGGCAAATCAAAAATCTAAATTGACCAAGTGATAATCATCATTCCAAAAATTCTTAATTACTTTTTTTAGCCAATCTTTATTTGTGAAAATTAGGTCTTAATTCCAAGTTAAATTTCCTTAAAATTGAAATTAGCCCAAAGTGTCATACATAAGCTAATTCCAATCAAAGAAAATCTTCACTTTAAATTAAGACCCCATTTCCCCAAACCAAAATTAACCTAAGTAATTAATTTTCTACTTTCAATTTGGGGCAAACAAGCATATTCACACATAAATCTCATACGTCAATACAAAAGCAATTTAATAAAAATTCATGACATTTAGGTTAAGAGATCATTTCTAAGTTGATTAAACATAAAGAAAATCCAATCTTAACATCACACACTTAAATTGGCCAAAAAGATACAAACTTTGAAACATAAACACCAAAAATCATGCATTTCAAATCAATATTATAAACCACATCCAACAATATCAATCAACCAAATAAAAACTCTATTTTTAAACTAATGGACCTAATCCTAGCGTAAATCACGACCCAAATAACTTAATCTCAACCTATAAACTAACACAAAGACCAAACTTTAACTAACCAAAGCATACAAGATTAAAAACTAGGATTTTATTCCTATTTGACATGGGAAAATTCACTAGAAAAGGGTAAATGAGCCATATTTATCAATTTTATCATGAACATAGAACAATCAAACCCTAAATCAACATAAACAGACCCTAAATTGCAACAATTAAACATAACAGATCTCAAATTGCAGCAATCACATAATATTAAGCCCAAATTAAAGAAAAATGACAGCTTTTAGGACAAAATAGCACAAATCACATAAAGATGAATTAAATTGAAAGGAAAGGAAATTACCTTTGCCCAAAACGGCGTCGTTTAATTAATGGGGAAGCTTATATCCCTATCCCTCTTTTCTTCCTCGACAACTTCTTCTTCTTCCCTCTTCTTTCTTCCCGAAACCCTAGCTTCCTTCAATCTCATCAGCACCGCCCCTCAAAGCTCCAATCACCGCTGCCTCGCACGTCAGATCTACCCACCTTCTCCGTTTGCTCTCGAAAACCCCAGTTCTTTTCGGCTTTACTCCTCCTCAGAGCCCGTGTTTGATTCCTCGACGTCTTCTCCTACCTCACACGAACTGAGCCCACCTCCCTCACAGGCAAATCAGCGCCACCAACTCGAAGCATGGAGAAGACTAAGACTCCATGGACGTGGGACTCTAAGGTAACCAAGAAAGGTATTTCTCCCTTTTCGTTTTTGTGTGATGAATTCGGTGGTAAAGAGGACCAGGAGAGAGAAACAAGAGATTGAGGAGAGTTTTGAGGAATGACTAAAAATGTGTGTGTGTGTGTGAGAGTATTC
>AWUE01017313.1:0-43045 GCA_001974825.2 Corchorus olitorius
TTACATGCAAGCTCAACATGAATCAAATAGGCCAAGAGACTGAAGTCTGAAGCCGAGAATCCAATCAAGAGTAATCACAAACCAGTGCCTTTTGTATGCAATATGATGTGTACTATGTATGCAAGTGAGATGCAATATGGAAGTACATATTTTTTTTGGAATTTTCTTGAGTTTCGAATGCCCTCTACTATAAATTAAATGCCAGCAAAAAGCTAATCAACCAAGATTATGAATTAAAAATTGACCAAGAATGATTTTAATGCAAATTACTGGGATGTCTAACTAATTGCTAAATAAATTGAACTTAAACTACCTGATTGAAATGAAACAACGTTAAATTACTAAATGAAACTAAGCCAAGAGATATGCGAAAATGTCGAAGATGTCCATTCTAAGATTTTTTGGATTTTTAAATGCAATCTAAATGACCAAGATGAATTAGCTATTCTAAATTAAGAGTGGACTTAAAATGACCAACGTGCCCCTGAATATGCAAATGACCAAAATGCCCTTAGTGTAAAAATGACCGAAAATGCCCCTGGGTGACCCTAAAGCCAAATAAGAAACAAATTGATTTAAATTAAAGGATACAGGACAAGAATGGGTGTCTGCACATGCTTCCTTGCAGCCCATGCTCATCCTCTCCTTACTCTCCATTGTCATCTTCAAGTCCATGATCAACCTTGGGTGCATAATCCCCTCCTCCTTGAAGAAGATTTGTCCTCAAATCTGCATCATTATCAAAAGAGACAAGTCAGCAACATTAAAGGTAGCTCTTACATTACCATACTCACTAGGAAGATCTAGCTTGCAGTCAACAAAAATGCCTACACCAAATGCATCACATTCAATCTCAAAAGTAGAATTAAAATTAGGTAAAACAAGTAAAGGGGCATTAGAAAGCTATTCTTTAATGTCTCAAACGCCTCTTGTTGTTCGGAACCCCATTTGAATGGTGCATTCTTCTTCATCACACTTGTTGTAGGTGCTGCCAAGGTGCTAAAGTCATTAACAAACCTCCTATAAAATCTAGCCAAGCCATGGAATGATCTTACTTGACCAATATTGGTTGGTTTTGGCCAATCTTTGATGGCTTTGATCTTCTCTTCATCAACTTCTATACCCTGCGCACTTACAACAAAACTAAGAAAACCAAGCCTATTTGTGCAAAATGTGCACTTCTTAAGGTTAGCATACAACTTCTCAACCCTAAGTACATCCAATACACATCTCAAATGCTCAACATGATCCTCTAGAGTGCGGCTATACACAAGTATATCATCAAAGTAGAGAACAACAAACTTACCAATAAAAGCTCTCAAAACATGGTTCATTAGCCTCATAAAAGTACTAGGTGCATTAGTCAATCCAAAAGGCATAACTAACCATTCATATAATCCAAGTTTAGTTTTAAAGGCAGTCTTCCATTCATCACCCTCTTTCAAGCGAATTTGATGGTACCTACTCTTAAGATCAATCTTAGAAAATAAACAAGCACCATGCAATTCATCTAGCATATCATCTAATCTAGGTATAGGGTGACGATACTTAATTGTTATGTTGTTGATAGCTCGACAATCAACACACGTTCTCCAAGTTCCATCCTTCTTTGGAACAAGCAACTAATGAACAACACATGGAGAAAGACTTTCACGCACATAGTCCTTTTCAAGCAACTCTCCAACTTGTTTCTCCAACTCCTTAGTTTCATCGGGATTTTTCCTATAGGCTGGCCTATTTGGAATTTGTGCTCCAAGAATGAAATCAATTTGATGCTCAATTCCTCTAATGGGTGGTAATCCACTAGGAATTTCCTCAAGAAACACATCTGCATAATCACCCAAAAGAGAAACAATATTGCTTGGAATATGTCCAGCCAAGTTGTTAGTACTCATAAGTGTATTTCGAAACAAAAGTAAGATCATACAAGAATTCTCATGCAAAGCTTTCTTAATCTCACTCTTAGTAGCTAACATACACTCTTTAACAACTTTCTTTGGAATCCCTTTCTTATCACCCATAACAACCCTAGTTTCATTGCAAACAACACTTAAACTAGGTTCGAGTTTACTCTTTTCTTTATCCCTAAATTCAGCCTCTAGTTTAGCAAAATCATCTCTTAATTTCAATTGATCTTTCAAAGCTTCTCGAGGTGATAATGGAACTAAAGTGATAGGAATCTTACCGCACATGAAAGAGTACTTGTTTGTCTAACCATCATGTTGTACTTTGTTGTCATATTGCCAAGGCCTCCCAAGCAACACATGACAAGCTTGCATTGGTAGTATATCACACAAGACATCCTTTTTGTACCTGCCCAAAGAAAGAGTAACCAAAACTTTTTTGTTAACCCTAATTTCTTCTCTATCATTGAACCAACCTAAGCTATAGGGTTCAGGATGCTTAGAAGTAGGTAGTTGTAACTCCTTCACCAAATAAACACTAGCTATGTTTGTACAACTCCCACCATCAATGACCACACTACTAGGTTTCCCATTCACATAACATCTAGTGTGAAACAAATTCTCCCTTTGATTTTGAACATCCCCTTTCACACATGCACTTAAAGTTCTCCTAGCTACCAAACTCTTAAGTGGAACTAACTCATCACCATCATCACTTGTAGCCTTATCATTGTCCCCTTCATCATCATCATCCCCACTAGAACCAAAGTTGAAATCACCTTCCTCTTCACTCAAAAGCTCACCATGCTGATTGAAATACATCACCTTCTTATTAACACAATCTTTAGCATAGTGACCAAATCCTTGACACTTAAAACACTTAATGTGAGATTTAAATGATGAACTAGAAGAACCCTTACTTTCAATTTTAGGACTTACAAACTCTTTTTTCGCACTTTCCTTCTCCTTGTAAGGCATCCTTTCATCTTTCCTAATGGGAGTTTTCCATGAGCTACTTGATGATGTGAAACCCCTTTTGGCCAAACTATTCCTCTTTACTTGACCCTCGGCCTTCAAAGCATGTTGCAACATCTCCTCTAAATCATAATGTTGTTGCATCTCCACAATATCATGAATCTCCCTATTCAAACTCGAAAGAAATCTAGCCATAGTAGCTTGTGGAGGTTCTTCAACTTCAGCCCTAGACATCAACAACATCATCTCTAAATAGTACTCATCGACACTCTTAGATCCTTGCCTCAAAGCTCGCAATCTTTGATATAGAGAATTGATGTAGTAACTTAGCACAAACCTCTTCCTCATAGCAGTCTTCAAATCTGCCCATGTTTCAATTGGTCTCTCCCTATTTCTCAATCTAGATTGCACCAATTGATTCCACCAATTTAAAGCATTCTCAACAAACTCAAGGATAGCAATTTGTACCTTCTTAGATTCTGCATAAGGATGATAATCGAAGTACATGTCCAACTTTGATTCCCAATCCAAATAATCTTTTAGAATTCCCCTTCCATTGAACTTAGGAATTGTGTACTTGATGTTGTCTTTAAGCTCCTCTCTCTCAACAACCCTTCTAGGCCGCAAATTGTCTAGATAAGCTTGTCCTCCAGCTTCTTGCTCCCTTAATCGATCTAATGAACCTCCCCTAGCAACTTGCCTAGGAGCTTGAGGCTCCCTCAAAGGATCATCAACTAATTCAACTCCTAATTATCTCCTTGGTTGTGGTGGTTGAACTTGTTGATTTTGGCCCTCTCTTATACGTTGAACTTCTTGTGTCAAAGTATCCATTCGTTGCACTAGATTTTGCAACAAAGTAGTCAAATTGGCCTGAATTTCTTCATCATCCCTATCTCCCATTGTACCTGCACAAATAGGTTAGTATAGATGAGGAAAAATCCTCACAAACACACACACACACACACACACACATGTTTACCACAACTTGCTATGATGTTTGCACTCAACCTATGTGGGTTGGCCGCCCTTGTAGAGCAAGAAATTTCGACCCAATAAGAAATTTTCTACAAATTTCTTTTAAGAATTTATCCTTAAATTTATTGGATATTTTCTAAAGAAACAATTGGTAGATAAATATGACACATGGTCTAACCAATCAGAATTCAATATTTAATGGTTTGACCAATCAAAATTAATCTGTGAGTCATTACCTGGAAATTGCCAAGGAAATTACCTGGAAGCTTCCCTGTCGTATCATCCACTGTTGGATTTTACTTTGCTTGCAAGTAAAGTAGATTAACATTAAATGCACAGGGAATTTCCTCCACTATATAAAGGGAGTCCCCTAAGCTATTTGACACATACAATTCAGAAAGCAGAGAAGCTCTAAAGCAGAAAAGCTCTAAAGCAGAAAAGCTCTGAAGTATTTTCAGATGTTCTTATTCTGATCTTCACCAAAGCTTAAGAAATCATTATTTCGATCTTCACCAACACATTCGGAGGAGAATATTTTCGTTTGTTCAAGATCAAGTTATCAAGACCCTTGAATTATCAATTCAAGATTGAGTCATTGAGACCCTTGAATTAAATTATCAATTCAAGATTGAGTCATCGAGACCCTTGAATTAAATTATCAATTCAAGAACAAGTCCTCGAGACCCTTGAATCGAATTATTATCAATTCAAGACTAAGTCATCAACACCCTTAAATTAGATTGTCAATTCAAGAACAAGTCATTCAACCCTTGAATCAAATCAAATCAAAGTCTCAAATCATCATCAAGTTTGAGATCAAGTCATTTGACCCTTGAAGCAAATCTTGAAGCAGAATTTTGCGAAGGAGAAGAATCAGAGGACAATTTCTTATTATTAGAATTTCCAAATATTATACCCACATTCATCAATCAATAAAATTATTATTTGGCTCCAATCTTTCTTGTCTTATTTTTAGACTTATAAATTTTGTGTTACAAATTTTAGCACACCTAGTGGGACCATCTTTGCCTCTCATTTCCTCTGAGAAATTCAAATCATCAAAAAATTTCGATGGCTTCGTTGGAGGAACAAGTTGTATCCCTCGCTAAAGCTGTGGAATCATTAGCCAACAACATCAAAGAAAAGGATGAACAAATTTCCTTTCTAATGATGAAAGTTGCTGAAAATAAAGGCAAAGACAAGCCTCAAATTCTCCAACAAGTTGATGAAACTGCTGCTGAAAACAGTATCAAGAAAACTGATCAAGAATTTGGTGAAAATTCCATCAAAGTTGCTGCAAAAGATCTTCAAAGTATTTCTTCTAATCAAATCAAGCAACTCATCAAAGAGGCAATCAAAGATCAAGCAGAAAACATTACTCCTCTTTCCTACACTTATGCAAAGCCTTATTCCCAAAGGATCGATTGCATGAAGCTGCCTGACAACTACCAACCGCCAAAGTTTCAAAAGTTTGATGGCAAAGGAAACCCAAGACATCATGTCGCCCACTTTGTGGTAACATGCAACAATGCTGGCACTTATGGAGACCTTATGGTTAAGCAATTTGTTTGCTCGTTGAAGGGCAATGCTTTTGATTGGTACACAGATCTCAAACCTGGGTCAATTGACAATTGGGAACAACTTGAACATGAGTTCTTGAATCGATTCTATAGCACTCGACGCATTGTTAGTTTGATTGAACTCACAAGTACACACCAACGCAAAGATGAAGCTGTGATTGACTACATAAATAGGTGGAGAAATCTCAGTCTCAATTGCAAAGAAAAATTATCTGAAGCTTCTGCACTGGATATGTGCATCCAAGGCATGAATTGGACTCTTCGCTATATTCTTCAAGGCATTAAGCCAAAAAATTTTGAAGAATTAGCAACTCGAGCACATGATATGGAGCTTAGTATTGCAGTTGGTGGCAATCAAGAGCCGCCTGTTCGAGAACCAACTAAACACAAAGGGGGCACATTTCTGACCAAAGAATTCGAAAGCAAGCAGTCCATGGCAGTGAGCATAAAACCTTTCAAGACAACCAATGACTCCAAAAAAGATGAATTCCAAATCCTCACAAGGGAAAATCAAAGTTTCCTTGAAAGAAAAACGAGAGAAGGAATATCCATTCCTTGATTGTGATGTCCCTAAGATGTTGGATGAGCTTTTGAAATTTGATCTCATACAGTTGCCTGAAATGAAACGGCCTGAAGAAGCTGATAAAGTTAATGATCCAAACTATTGCAAGTTTCATCGTTTGATCAGTCATCGAGTGGAAAAGGGTTTCATTCTCAAAGATAAAATCATGGAGCTTTACAAAGAAGGAATGATTGAGTTTGATGATGAATCAGCAACATCAAATTTTGTCATGGCAATTCCAATTCCAAGTATGAAATGTGGATCTTTTGATCCTGCGAAAATGCATGCTAAGTCAACTTCAAATGATGATGTCAAGCAAGCCAATGGGGGCGATGCTCGCTCCTAAGCACGAGCCTAAACTGCCCAACAAAATAAAAAAAGAAGCTCGCTAAGTTGAAAATCCTTTAAAGGACGGCTTAGACAAAAGTTAGAGCGAAAAAAAGAAAAAAAAAAAGAAAAGCTCGCTAAGTTGAAAATCCTGTAAAGGATGGCTTAGGCAAAAGTTAGAGGGGGAAAAAAAGTCTCGCTAAGTTGAAAATCCTGCAAAGGACGGCTTAGACAAAATTTGGAGCACAAAAACAAATGAACTAGGTAAACGACTTGATCCTTCACATTTGAGGGTACGTAGGCAGCTTGATTCAAAATGTCAAGTTCAGTTACAAAAAAAAAGAAGCCCTTTGAGCCTAATTTTGGTTCAATTCTTTCAAAGTCTCAACATTGGCAAAGACATTTGGAGAAAGTGTCTTGCAAATAATTTCTCAAGCCATGCAAAGCTGCAAACAAAATCACCAAGGGTCTTCTCAAAGTACTCCATGCAAAGGTGTAAGCAAATTTAGCATCGAAAGCATATCAAGATTCAAGACTTGCCTACTTGCTACACTTCAAATCGTGTACGTAAACAAGTCTTGAGGGGGCATTTGTAGAGCAAGAAGTTTCGGCCCAATAAGAAATTTTCTACAAATTTCTTTTAAGAATTTATCCTTAAATTTATTGGATATTTTCTAAAGAAAAAATTGGTAGATAAATATGACACATGGTCTAAACAATTAGAATTCAATATTTAATGGTTTGACCAATCCAAATTAATTTGTGAGTCATTACCTGGAAATTACCTGGAAGCTTCCTTGGCGTATCATCTACCGTTGGATTTTACTTTGCTTGCAAGTAAAGCAGATTAACATTAAATGCACATGGAATTTCCTCCACTATATAAAGGGAGTCCCCTAAGCTGTTTGACACACACAATTCAAAAAGCAGAAAAGCTCTAAAGCAGAAAAACACTAAAGTATTTTCAAATGTTCTTATTCTGATCTTCACCAAAGCTTAAGAAATCATTATTTCGATTTTCACCAACACATTCGGAGGAGATTATTTTCGTTTGTTCAAGATCAAGTCATCAAGACCCTTGAATTAAATTATCAATTCAAGATTGAGTCATCGAGACCCTTGAATTAAATTATCAATTCAAGATTGAGTCATCGAGTACCCTTGAATTAAATTATCAATTCAAGAACAAGTCATCGAGACCCTTGAATCGAATTATTATCAATTCAAGACCAAGTCGTCAAGACCCTTGAATTAGATTGTCAATTCAAGAACAAGTCATTCGACTCTTGAATCAAATCAAATCAAAGTCTCAAATCATCATCAAGTTCAAGATCCAGTCATTTGACCCTTGAAGCAAATCTTGAAGCAGAATTTTGCGATGGAGAAGAATCAGAGGACAAGCCCATGAATTCAAGCCCAAGTTGATATGATTAACCTAATTTCGGTATTTGGAGATAGCCCAGACCCGGAGGACGAAATTCCACTCAATTGGAGGAGGTTTAATGAGCTTAAAAGTCTATTTTGTCCTAGGTTAAGTTTGCCCTAAGTCTCTAGTATAAATAGACATCTTTTCTCTCTAGAAAGGGGGTTTAGACGAATTTGGAGAGCAAGGAGAGCCGCCGACCAGCTTCTATCTTCCTAGGTTTTTCTATTCCTTTTTCTTTTGATGGCTACTTAATTCATGAGTAGCTGATCTTTTATTTCTCCAATGTAGGATTTCATTGATCTCTTGACTTATTATTTATGGGGAGACTTTTGTTCTTTATAATTTGATTTTCTACTTGAATATGTTTCTTATCCCTGTACTTCATCTTATGTGTTCATATTTTGATTGATTTGGAGGCCTACTTATCTTGAGATTTATGAATGTTATAGTTAGATTCAAGTTAGCTCGAATTGAGTTAATGTTGGTCCAAGTGACAGTTGTAATTCTAGGAATTCTAGGTTCAATGGGATTATCAAACCTTGTTGAAATCTATAGGCCGAATTGGAAATAGATGTAGATGAGTTTGATATTGATTTATCATGCATGCGGAAAAGTAGATCTTAATGCTTGCTCTATGATTCTTCCCAGGGGGATGCTTGATTAGAAACAATAGAAATTAGTTTTGGCAATTGTGCGGACGAAGTTTTATTAGCATGTTGGAGGGTTGAGTATTCCTCTCCTATACCAATTATTCAAGTGGAGTTATTTAAGATATTAGGGAGATTATTTTATTCTAAGGAAAGTTGAAGCCTACGTCTTAGGATATATACTACTTTGGAATAATTTATGATGCTTAATTGATTGGCAATTAATATCAAATTCATGATTTGTGTCAATGATCCATATCAATCTAGTCAAGAGTAAAATTGATTCTATATTGGAGGCTTGTTTTATATAGTTTGTTACTTGATTTATTTTGCTTCTAGTTTGTTTTGTTAGTATTAATTTAGATTATTTGATCTCAACTTTCAAACTCCTTATTTCCAACACAATAAATTAGTAAAGAAGTTATCCTCTCTCACTGTGGATTCGACCCCTACTTACCCTAGCTATTTAGTTAAGTTTTGTGGGGATTTATCTTGTGATTGCTCAGCGACTCGATCACAACTGCACCAGACCTTAATATTGAAGAAAAACCAGTTTTCCAAAAAAAATATAATGCTAATACTATATATGAATGGAATATAGATGGTATGTCTGAATACAACATCCTCAATTTATTACAGCAAATGACAATGGTTTCCAATGTTTATAAAACACAAAATCAAAATGGTTTAATTAATGATCAAGCCATAGCCAATCTTTTAGTTGCTGGATTTACTGGTCAATTAAAAGGATGATGGGATCATGCACTTACTACACAACAACATGAAGAAATATTAAAAGCCATCAAAAAGATAACCAAGGAAGAGTCATTTATGACGATGAAGGAAGAGAAATTCAAGATGCAGTTGCAACCCTGATTTTCTCAATCTCAAAACATTTTATAGGTGATCCATCTCACCTTAAAGATAGAAATTCAGAATTGTTATCAAATTTAAAATGCAAAAAATTAACAGATTTTAAATGGTATAAAGATGTTTTTATGACTTGAGTGATGCAAAGATCTGATAACCAACAACCTTTTTGGAAAGAAAAATTTCTAGCAGGACTCCCTAATCTTTTAGGAGAAAAAGTTAGAAATAAAATAAGAGAAAATTTTAAAGGAATAATTCCTTATGAAAAACTCACATATGGAGAATTAATTAGTTTTACACAAAAGGAAGGATTACAAGTGTGTCAAGATTTAAAATTGCAAAAACAACTCAAAAAAGAAAAATATATATGTAAAAAAGAATTAGGATCATTCTGTCGTCAATTTGATATCAGAGATGAACATTCTTTTTCAAAAACTTGTTGCCCTTCTAAACGAAAACAAAGAAAAAAGAATAATATTCCTGAATATTATAAAAAACCAAAATACAAAAATTATAAGAAGGCGAAACAACAAGAATCTTTTAACAAACCAAATAAAACAATAAAATGCTATCGATGTGGAAAACCTGGACATATATCAAAATACTGTAGGATTAAGAGAAAAATTAATAATTTAAATCTCGATGAAGACATTGAACAAAAAATTAATGAAATCCTTTTAGAATCTACATCTTCCGAACAAGATACATCCACAAACTCAGAAGAGTTACACATTGATGAATTATATTCAGCATCAGAATCTTCTAAGGAAGAATATGCAATAAATATGCTAACAAAAGATCAGGAATTCATAATAGATGTTATTGATAAAATTCAAGATCCAGATCTTAAAAGAGAATATTTACTAAAATTAAAACACTCATTAAAAGAAAAAGAAGTGGTTTCTAGCCCTTCACAAATGTATAACTTACAAGAGATAATTTTTAACAGATATGAAAATACAAAACCTAGAAAGATTACAAATTCAGAATTGCAAATGGAAATAAAAGAAATCAAAAAAGAACTTTTACATTTAAAAAATGAACAACAAATGAAAAAACACATCCAAGATCTAAAAAATGAAGATAAGCATGAAACTTCTTCCGAAGGAGAACCTGAACCTGAAGAAAAAACACAAGAATATATGATGGTACTTACAGAAGTATCAATCCAAAGGTATTTAATAAAAATAAATTTAGTAATAAAAAATGAATTCTTTATATAGATGATAGCCCTTTTTGATACAGGAGCTGATCAAAACTGTATAAGAGAAGGAATAATTCCAACAAAATATTATGATAAAACCTCTGAAAGCCTTAAAGCGGCAAATGGTAAAAAATTAAAAATTACTTACAAAATCCCTAATGCAGAAATTTGTAATAAAGGAATTAAATATCAAACATGTTTTTTAATGGTAAAAGATATTACTCAAGATGTTATCCTAGGAACACCATTCATTTCATTACTCAAACCCTATAAAGTAACAGAACATTCAATTACTTCTAAGATTTTAAACACAAAAGTTGGATTTCCTTTCTTAGAGAAACCCAAAATAAGGAATCTTAATTTATCAAAATTGTTATCTATTCATAATAGTCAAATAAACAACCTAATAAATTGTAAATATAAACAAATCTCTTTTCTACAAGAAGAAATAAGTTTTCAAAAATTAAATGAACAGTTACAAAAAAGAGAAATTACAAAGAGAATCAACCAAATAAAAGAAGAAATAGAATCATCTATATTTTCAGATATTCCCAACGCATTTTGGGATAGAAAGAAACATGTAGTAACATTACCTTACGAAAATAACTTTGATGAAAGACAAATTCCTACAAAAGCAAACCAATTCAAATGAATAAGGAAATGGAAGAATTTTGTAAGAAAGAAATCCAAGATCTTCTCAGTAAAAAATTAATAAGAAAAAGTAGCTCTCCTTGGAGTTGTTCAGCCTTCTATGTTATAAAAAATGCAGAAATAGAAAGAGGAACACCAAGATTAGTTATCAATTATAAACCTTTAAGTCAGGCATTAAAATGGATTAGGTATCCAATACCTAATAAAAAAGATTTGCTACAAAAACTTTGTATTGCAAACATGTTTTCAAAATTTGATATGAAATTTGGATTTTGGCAAATCCAGATCAAAGAGGAAGAAAGATACAAAACAGCTTTCACAGTTCCATTTGGACAATACAAATGGAATGTAATGCCGTTTGGTTTAAAAAATGCCCCTTCTGAATTTCAAAGGATAATGAATGACATTTTCAATCCATACTCTCAATTTACAATTGTTTATATTGATGACGTCTTAGTTTTCTCAGAAACCTTGGATAAACATTTCAAACACTTACATACTTTCATTAAAATTATCAAGAATAATGGTTTAGTTATTTCCAAATCCAAAATAAGTCTATTTCAAACAAAAATCAGGTGTTTAGGCCACTATATTACCCAGGGTACCATTACCCCAATAGAAAGGTCCATAGAATTTGCTAGCAAATTTCCAAATAAAATCCTAGACAAAATCCAATTACAGAGATTTCTAGGAAGCTTAAACTATGTTTTAGATTTTTATCCAGGACTTAGCAAATTATGTAAACCTTTATATGACAGATTAAAAAAGAAACCACAACCCTAGACTGATGACCATACCAATATTGTATCCCAAATTAAAAACAAATCATAAATTTACCCTGCTTACATTTATCAGACCCTTCGTGCCCAAAAATAGTTGAAACAGATGCTTCAGAAATAGGATATGGAGGAATCTTAAAACAAATCAAAACAGGGCGGGAAAAAATACTGCAGTTCACCTCTAAGCATTGGAATCCAACTCAACAAAATTATAGTACTATTAAAAAAGAAATTTTGTCAATAGTTTTATGTATTACCAAATTTCAAAGTGATTTATTAAATCAAAAATTCCTTTTACGAATTGACTGCAAATCAACAAAAGAAGTTTTGCAAAAAGATGTTCAAAATATTGCTTCAAAACAAATTTTTGCAAGATGGCAAGCTATTTTAAGCATATTTGATTTTGAAATTGAATATATTAAGGGAGAATCTAATTCTTTACCCGATTTCCTCACCAGAGAATTTTTACAAAAATGCCCCCCAAATTGAGAGATAAAGGCAAAGGAAAGATCCAAGAAGTCCAAAAACCAATTTCAACAAAACAAATCAAATCATGGTTAGAAATTTTTCAAGCAGAAGCAAATGAAGATACTTCTTCATCAAAATCATCAGCTGGCCCGTCATTCCAAGATGCCCAGGACCGAAATCAAAAAATGGGTTGAGAATCTTTCTCAATCTCCAGAAGTAGCATTAGCTCTAGCACAAATGAAGGATGAAAGCCCTCTTCAAAAAATTGGTGCTGAAGCAGCAAAAATTTCAAAAAATAGAGAGATTGTTTTGCACAAACCAAAGTCTCTCACAAACATTTCAAAACAACTATCTATCCAAGAGATTTTTCCAAAACAGCTTGCAAAGAATACCAACCTGAACCAGACCAAAAACACCTTTACCCAACTATCCATTTTTTCACCAACTTAAATATTTCATGGATCGTTTCATGGAGTTATGATTATAAATTCGATAAAGGTCTCAATGTATCATATCTGATCAAAGTCTTCAAAACAAAATGGTGGGATAAATTCAATGAAGAAAAATATGACACAAAGTACTTGGATAATTTCTTTGCCAAAAACCCAAGTCTTTGTAAATCTGCCTCTCCAGACAAAGACATAGCCAGATTTCTACAAGCAAAATCTAATGCTAGTACTATAGTGGCACAAGCAAAAACCAAGAAAGAATACAAGAAGCTTATGGCAGAAATGCTAAGTTCAATGGATTCTGATTCCGAAACAGAAGATGAGGAAGAAGTATCACAAGCATCATCAGATAAAACTGTAGATCTGGCAGAAGACTCCACTACAGTCAAGATCGCTAAGACCAGAAAGAAAAAGTAGATTTCAAATTTCTCCAGACTTAAAAAAAAAATTGAAAGAATTCATACTCTGGAAAGTGGAAAATAATGCTCCACAACAAGAAGATTGAAGAAAATGCTCTGCAAAGTGAAAAATAATGCTCTGCAAAGTGAAAAGAATCTCTGCAAAGATGTTTCCAATAGTGCAAAGCTGAAGTTGAAGTGAAAAATAATGCTCTGCAAAGTGGAAAGAATCTCTGCAAAGATGTTTCCAATAGTGCAAAGCTGAAGTTGAAGAAAATAATGCTCTGCAAAGTGAAAAAATGCTCTGCAAAGTGGAGAATAATGCTCTGCAAAGTAGAAAGAATCTCTGCAAAGATGTTTCCAATTATGTCAATAGTGCAAAGCACTTAGAATTATTGATTGTATGTAAAATTATTGAGTGACGGAGCTCTCTATATAAAGGCTCCTGAATTAAAATGTAAACCTCAGGTTCAAATTTCACAGAAAGAAATAAAATTTCTCCATACTTTCCAATTTAGATCCAATTCTATTCTCTCAAGTTTTTAATTTTCTTATTTCTTACTTTTATTACTCTTACTTTTATTACTCTTCAAAGTATCAATTAGCTTTCAACTCTGGTATCCTCAGATCCTTCGGGTTTGTCTGGTATCAGAGCCTTCTCCAATGAGCTTGGAACCTTCTCCAATAAGCTTGGAACCTTCTCCAATGAGCTTGGAACTTGCTCCAATGAACTCCTACTATCTTCAAGCCTCCTTGCCGCATGTGCTCATCCTCTCCATGATCTCCATTGAGCTCTTCAAGACCACGATGAGTCCTTGGCGCATCATCCCCTCTCCCTTGAAAAGGATTTGTCCTCAAATCTTCATCATTATCAAACAAGGATAAGTCGAGACATTAAAAGTAGCACTTACATTACCATATTCACTAGGAAGGTCTAGCTTGTATGCATTCTTGTTGATCCTCTCCAAAACTTGGAATGGACCATCTCCACGAGGTAAGAGCTTAGATTTCCTCTTCTCAGGGAATCTTTCTTTCCTTAGATGCAACCAAACCCAATCTCCAGATTCAAAGATGACCTCTTTGCGCCCCTTGTTAGCATTCTTCATGTAGTGTTGTGTTTTCTTCTCAATTTGAGCTCTAACCTTTGCATGAAGATCCCTAACAAAATCTGCCTTGCGTTGCCCATCCATGTCAACTTGCACACTCAAAGGTAAACTCAACAAATCCAATGGAGTTAAAGGATTAAAGCCATACACACATTCAAAAGGTGAAAATCCAGTTGTACTATGTATGCTACTATTGTATGCAAATTCAACATGAGGCAAACAATCCTCCCAAGTCTTTAAGTTCTTTTTAATCAATGCTCTAAGTAAGGTTGACAAAGTCCTATTAACTACTTCAGTTTGACCATCAGTTTGAGGATGACAAGTAGTTGAAAATAACAACTTAGTACCTAACTTAGCCCACAAAGTTCTCCAAAAGTGACTTAAGAACTTAGCATCTCTATCACCCACAATCGTCCTAGGCATTCCATGTAGTCTAACAATCTCTTTAAAGAACAAATTAGCTACATTAATGGCATCATCAGTTTTAGTGCATGCAATGAAGTGTGCCATCTTAGAAAACCTATCAACAACCACAAAGATAGAATCTTTACCTCTCCTAGAACGAGGTAAGACTAACACAAAATTCATGCTAATATGAGTCCATGGTTCATGAGGAATAGGCAAAGGAGTATACAATCCATGAGGTTTAGATGTAGATTTAGCTTGCAAACAAGTAATGCAACTAGAATAATGCTTTCCAACATCATATCACATCTTAGGCCAAAAGAAGTGTTCATGCAATATCGCATATGTTTTAACAACACCAAAGTGACCCATTAAACCTCCCTCATGCGATTCCCTCACAAGCACAAAACTCAAAGAACAAGTAGGTATACGCAATCTAGATTCTTTAAACAAAAATCCATCATGCTTATAATACGCAATCACATGCTTTAAACACATCACTAAAGTAAACATCACTAGCATATAATTCCTTAATGAACTCAAATCCAAGAAACTTAGAATCAAGCATGGAAAGTAAAACATACCTCCTTGATAAAGCATCAGCTACAACATTCTCCTTACCTTTCTTGTAGCGCACCACATATGGAAAGCTCTCAATGAACTTGTACCTCACACCATATGGATTGAGTTCAATTTTTCTAATGGATGACAATCCACTAGGAATTTCCTCACAAAAGTAAGCTACAAACTTCCCTCCTTATATCAAAACAAGTCCAATTCTTACAAAATCACTCAAAAAAGACACAATATTGCTTGGAATATCTACAGTCAAGTTGTTAGTACCCATTAGTGTATTTCGAAACAAAGGTAAGATCAAAACAGAATTCTCATGCAAAACACTCTTAATCTAACTTTTAGCTAACATACACTCTTTAACAACTTTCTTAGAAGTCTCTTTTCTTTCACCCCAAACAGTCCTATTTTCAATGCTATGATCAACCAAAACAGATTTCTTTTCATCACAATTAGCATCCAAAACAGAATTTGTTTCATCACAAACAACACCTAAAACAGATTTAGTGTCATCACAAACAACACTCAAATTAGTTTTAGTATCATCACTAACAACATCTAAAACACTCTTTCCAACTAGGGCTATTTTATCATCAAAACAATCAACAATTTTAGGTTCAGACTTGCTCTTTTCTTTAGCCCTAAATTCATCATCTCTCACTGTAATTTGATCTTTTAAAGCTTCTTGAAGTGATAAAGGAATTAGAGTAAAAGGCCGCTTACCATGCATAAAAGAGTACTTGTTTGTCTCACCATCATGCTTCACCTTGTTGTCAAATTGCCAAGGTCTCCCAAGCAACACATGACAAGCTCGCATTGGTAGCACATCACACAAGACATCCTCTTTGTACCTGCCCAAAGAAAGAGTAACCAAAACTTGTTTGTTAACCCTAATTTCTTCTCTATCATTGATCCAACTTAAGCTATAGGGTTTAGGATGTTTAGAAGTAGGTAGTTGTAACTCTTTCACCAAATAATCACTAACGATGTTTTTACAACTATCTCCATCTATAATCACACTACTAGGCTTTCCATTCGCATACATCCTAGTATAGAACAAATTCTCCCTTAGAACATCCCTTTTTACATAGGCACTCAAAGTTCTCCTATCAACCAAACTAGGTGGAGCTTGTTGATTTTGAGCTTGTTTATTTCGAACCTCCAAGGCCTCTAATCTTGTTGTTATAGTGCCTAATTGTTGCATGATAGCTTGCAACGAGGTAGCCACATCATTGGCTTGATTTTGGTCTCCCATTGTACCTACACACAAAGAAAAGTTAGTAATAAAAATTCCTCACTAGTGTGTGTGTGCTTTACCTTTGTTGTGCTCTCGTGTTTGCACTCAACCTATGGATTGGCGATCCACTACTCTCTTAATGAGCTCACAAGATTATGCCTTTTTCTAGCTTCAATAGGCTTAATAATTGTTAGAGCCTCCTTTCTTCTCGTGACCTACTTGAGGAACAAACAATTAAGAGCAATAACTTGAGTGAATCAAAATAAGAGTGTTCTATAAACAATCCAAACAACATTTTGTCTCCCAAACTTGCTGCACAAAACACAATTAACAACACAAATCAATCAATTCAATCAATTAGAAACCCTAGTACCACTTAGATCCAATTTTAAACCACTTGTATCCAATAGGGCTTCAATTCGAAATTCTGAAAAACAAACTTCAATTCATAGCAAAAGCAACCAAAGAATCTCAAACAAACAATCAATTAGGGTTAGATGCAAACAATTGACTCAATTGCTCAAACAAACCCTAATCCCTAAATTCCCAAATCAAGAACCCTAGTTCCTGGAAAAGATCAATTTCGACATAGATTTTTTTGATTTTTTTCAATATTTTTCCCAGAAAGAACACACTAAAAGAAGTCTAGATCTCAAATTTCAAAGCTTTCCGAGCTCAAACGAAGCCAAAATAAATTTCACAAGATTCTGGTCGAAATTTTTTTTATTTTTTTATTTTTCTGATATTTTTCAATTAAACTAAAAGGTATGAGGACTCCAAATATGAATTTTGAAATCGATTGGAGTAAAGATGAAACCACAATAAATTTTTGAATTTTCAGAATTTTTTAGATCTAGAAAATTTGAAAAACTTTGATGGATGAGATAGATGAAAAACTTGATGATAGATGAATAGAAGGATAGATTTACCGATTGAAGATGACAACCTATGCTCTGATTACCAATTGATACGAATTTAGTTGTTTTAGATTCAAATCTAGCCTTGAAAATCTATCAAACTCGACTTGAACTCCTTCAACTTCTAGATGAGTAGATCGATGACCTTCACAAGGTGATTCCTCTGCTTTCGTCGGCCTTAAGTCTTCAATTAGACCTGCAATTGTCAACTCAAGAACACAAGATTCACAAACAATCAAGTTATCACAACTTAATTATTTGCTAGGACTCTACAAGATTGAAGAACCCTAAGTTTTGCTCAAACTAGAACAAAGAATTTAAGATAATCAATTTGGGTGAAATCCTCAATTTATTAATCAACTCAACTTGTGTTTACAAGAGGGGGTTGGTGCCTTTATATAGGTAAGAAGGGGGGGGGGGGCTCTGATATAAAATCCTAAGCCCTAAGGGTAAAGGAAAAGGCTAGGAAGGAGCTAGGAAAGATGCTACTCCTTATTCTACTAGGAAAAGGAAAATAACAAATCCTATTAAAACAAGGATTGGACTTAGTCAAACAAGGCCCAACCCAATGTCATCTAAACTAAATAAATAGCTAATTAAAATAGAATAAAGCCCACAATGGCCAAATTACAACTCTAATGGCCTAATACTCATCGATTTCAAGTAGAGTACATAACTTGGAATCGATAGGAATATTCCTTTGGTGATGATCTCCAATGGGCTTCAAATGAACTCCAATGGCCTTGAACTCGTCAAGATGAACTCTAATAAGGCCCAATAATGCTTCATTGAACCTTTTAGCTCTAGCTCTTGTCATTGGGCCTAATGGCATCTTCAATGGATCAAATGGCATCTTAGGCAATTCCAATGAGCTTGAAACCTTCTCCAATGAGCTTGGAACCTTCTCCAATGAGCTTGGAACCTTGTCCAATAAGCTTGGAACCTTCTCCAATGAGCTTGAAACTTGCTTCAATGAACTCCTAGCATCTTCAAGCTTCTTCAAGCCTCCTTGCCGCATGTGCTCATCCTCTCCATGATCTCCATTGAGCTCTTCAAGACCATGATGAGTCCTTGGCGCATCAAGTCTACCCAAAGTCAACTCCATAAACCCTTCCCACACATTATGGGGGTATTTACGGAAGAGATCGGTCTACAAGGGACTCCCAGAAATTCGTACCCGAGTACATTTATCTGAAAGGCCTTTCATCTCGGCAAAAGACGAATGTTAATGCATTATGAGCATAATCAAGGTGACATATAACGTGCATAATACGAATGCATATGATTAATCTTTTCTTTACCACTAATTACTAATTATTACAAATTCAAAGGCTTAATAAAGCCAAAAATCTAAACAACAAATGACTTAAAGAAATGGAAGCCTAAGGGTCAAATTGGACTGACTGGGGAAATTTCTACACATCAAGTAAACGATTAGCAAATTTTAGGAAAGCAAAAAGTATAAAATATGCAAAACATGGGCTCAATTGCACAATCACATTATTAATACCATGAATAAGAGAGCAAATTGCAATAAAATCAAGATTAAGGGGCTCAATCAAATCAAAAGATAAATTAGGATGCCAATCATGGACCTAGGTGAACAAGAGAACAAGTTTGAGTCTTTATGTGACTTAAATTGAACATTCCAGGCACCTAATTGAACTCAAAAACAAGTCTAGGTCTTTAAATGACTTATATACAAGTTATTGAATATCATGAATTAAAACCATTTCCTTAGTTTAATATAAGCTAAAAGAAGATTAATCCTTTAAATCCAAGTTTTGATTCTTAAACTAAAATTAATTCAAAGGGATCCACTAATCCCTCCTTGAGTTGACCTTTAATTCTAAGAAATGAGATCTTTAAATTCAAAGCCTAGATTTTAATATTGAAATTAGCTCATAATGACATGAAACTCAATTATCAATCTAACTTCCATTTAAAAATTTGAGCTTTAAATTAAAGGTTCCATTCTTATATTCAAAATCAACTCAAAAATGATCATGAATCCATCTTTGAATCAATCATATTTAAAAATCAAAATTAGAAATTAAGGACTTGATTTTTCTTTCAAATTTAAATTAAAATTCAAAGGAAATGATCATAAATAAATTCTAATTATCTTTTTATTCATTTCATTTCATTATAGCAAACAAAAATCATAACTTTAGCATGGAAACATCAATTTAAGCCCTTTAGACATAAACTTTCACCAAGATAAATCATAAAAAGCAAAGATGATGAACAAAAATATAAACTACCATATTTTATTAACCAAAGACTAAGCTTTTTCAATAGAAAAAATAAACTTTTAGCAAAATCACTATTTTAAGCATCAAACTACCACAATAAGAGCATAAACACATAAGAATTCATTAAGAGAAGTTTCATCAATCAAAAATTGGAAAACCAAATCAAATTTATAAAGTAAACAAGCCTCAAATCGCAGCAACCAAACACAACCAGTCCTAAATTGAAACAATTGAAAAAGAAAAGGATAAAATTAAGAAAATGGAGACAACTCACCCCCAAAACGACGTCGTTCAGTTGAAGGGGAAGCTTATAACCCTAATTCCCCTTCTTGTTCTTCTTCTTCGACAACTTCTTCTTCTTCCCTCAACCCACAAACCAGAAACCCTAGCTGCAAAATTTCTTTTCCCCGCCCTCTTGAACTAACAAACCAGAGTCGACTAGTTTTTTTAAAACATCAATTCAAGCATTCAAGCTTCAAAATCTCTTAAGAAAACCGAAAGGAAAATGTCAACACATCTTTCAAATCTCCCAAAAACATGAGCAGCGGATACCAGTAATCCTTGAGCCGATCTAAAAGATCTACTCGTTTGATTTACCGTTCGTCCCTTTCTTTGCTCTCCTTTTTTCTTTCTTCTTTGAAATTTTCAAAGAAATCAACCCAAAAAACCCTAAGTTTCTTCCAATTCCCTCAATTCTTCTGTACCCTAAGAAGAAGAAAATGAGCCCCTTTATGCTTCCTCAACCACCTAGCTAATCTCTCTCCACTCTCCTTATCCAACGGTTCGAAAAAATTCCCTTTTTCATTTTTTAATTTTTTTAGCATGTGATCTTTTTTTTTTTTTTGCAAAGGGATTGAGATGAAGAAAGAAGCGAAAGGGCTGAGTCAGCGAGTAAGCTGTCCAGTGGGTTTTTCTTGATTCTGAAAACCGAATTTCGTTTTGCTAAATTTCCCCCATTCAGTTTTGCTGCTTTGTCTTTTTGTGCTCATCAACGAACGATTTTTTTTTTATATTTTGCACGTGGTTTTTGCATTCAAGCTCAAAGCATCTCGTAGGTAATTCCCCCTTTCTTCTCCTTTTAGAATTCTCTGTAATGGCACTTCTGCAATTAACCTTGTTTTACTTGTCCATTGTTTCCCCTGTAGTGTGAGGTGTAAATAAAACAAACAAGGGCAGGTTGACTCAGCAGGAAGTTATCCAGTGTGGAATCCTTTCAGATATTTTCCGTTTCTAGTTAACCCACTGAGTTTATGCCTATTTTACCATTTTGTCTGTATGTGCACTGACCTTGATCAAGTAGCCCTACCTCATTTAGCTTTCCTTGCACATCTTCACATGGAATAATAGTAGAAACGGGTCAATAAGCCTAACTAACTAGTCCTGTGATTTTGTTGACCTGATTCATTGCACATATGTACATAGTACCATAGCCAGACTAGGCTCTTATTGACTAAGGGGCTGTTTGATAAACCATTGAAAATTTTCAATGCTTTAATTTTTTCAATGCGTTTGATAATTAAGGTTAGAAAATCACTTAATTTAAAATTTTCAATGAAAAAGCATTGGAAATAAAAAGTAGGTCTAAGGTTACTTTTTCTATTCAACAATATTATTTATGGAAAGATTCAAACATTAATGTTATGTCCTTTTCTTTTATCAATAATTCTTTCCTTTTTTAATTGTTACCAATGTATTTTTGAAATATTTTCATACAAAAATATCAACAAAATTATTTTTCTTACATTTCAAATTAAATAACTTATCAAACAGTTTTTTCACCACAAATTCAGTATTAAATTCAGTAGCCATGAAGATTCAGTACTTAAATTTTCAGTACTTAATTTAACAAACAGAGCCTAACTTTTTCCCAAATTTTGCTGTGTTGATGAACTAGCTACTTAACTTCCCATCTTGACTCTACTGCTTCCATTTGTTTCCCCTGATTTCATGAAATTGCAGCTAGTGCAGTACTCTGTCTTCGTTGACCATTTTGATATCAATGAATTCATTACTGCTGCTTCCACCTTTTCTTAATTTTGGCTACCTGTTCTGTGCCTTATGCGTGCATTTACCTTGCTGTACTTTGATTACTTGAAACTCTTCATGTGTTTGCCATTGCTTTATGTACTGCTGTACTGAACTTGAATCCCATTCATCATATTTGCCTTGGAATACCTGCCCCCTGCTATTTCTGTTTAAGTCATTGCTCAATCTGCCTGAACCTTCCTTTGAATTGATCTCTGTTTCAGTAACCTATGACCCCATAGTTGTTTGTGTTTGCTATGTCCTTGCGGTATGTCTGGTTCTCTCATGCTTTATCTAATTGGAATTTTTCATGCTTAGCTTAGGTGATGGATGCTGCATTTGATCCAACTGTCTTTTCATGGATTGATGATGGGGAAAATGCATGCCTGCCATAGCTAGTTTAACCCTTTTATACTTGCTGCATTGTTGGTTGTTCACATTGTATTGCTTCTGCCATGAAGTTATATGCACTTGTCCTCTGTTTAGATTCTTTGGCTAGGCTTGACATGATGAATTGACATGTTGCACTTTGAGTTGGGTCCTAACTTCCTGTGATTCAGTCCCCGAAATGCCATGGTTTCCATGAATTAAGTTTTTGTGTTTGAGCTGGTGCATTGAAACTTGATATGCCTATGCCTTGCTTGTCTATATTGCTGCCTCATCGATAATTGCCTGATGGATTCGCATGAGTGCTTTGCTGTATTTCCTGGATGGCATCGTTGGCATCTCGAGGCCAGTAACACATCCTGAACCTCATGTCCAGATCTGCCTAAAAAAAAAAAAAACCCCAGGCTTTAAACATGTTGTTGTGCTCATTACTTTGTTGTTTTGTCATGTTTATTGGTGCAATTCTTTGCTGTTTGACTTGTTGTGCTGCTTACTGTTCTTAAATGTCATCATTGGTTTAGTCCTCCCTGTGTCAGCCCTTGCACACTCCCATGTACAGCCCTGCATATTGAGGTTTTCTAAAAGATCTTCGACGCACGGTTACATGACTTTTTTGATTACTCCTGCATGCTCCCTTGCCCTGTTTGCTGTTGATTGTTTTTCTTTGAAAATTGGCATATCACCAATTGATGGTGCCTATGCCTTTAGCCTGGGGGAAACATTTTGCTGCACATTGCATCAACTTGCAGGGTTAAGACCCATTGAAAGCATTTGAGGTCCTCCAACAACTCGAGTGGGCAATGTAGTTTCTTCTTGCACCAAATGGAGGAGGAAAGGAGAAGAAGAAGGATGGTTTCAACAAGAAATATTCTCTAGTTTTGTAAACAAAGAAACAATAATTATAAAATTATTGTTTGTTGTTTATTCAAACTGCAAGTTGTAAATGCAAATGTATTTTGTGTTTATGTAAGCTTGATTTCGGGAAATGAAATTTAAACAAGTAAATGAGGTATTAAAACCCTCTTTTTTACAATTTTCCATTTCTATTTTTTTTTTGTATTTTCATAATAGCAATGGCATAGTGATTAATATTACTAGCAAATAAGTAGTGAAAGAAAGAAAGAGGGAAAAAAAAAGCAAATCCTATTTCTACTTAACAATGCAAATGCGCCTGAACGATTAGATGTCTACTTAACAATGCCAATGCATCTAAACAATAAAATGCCAACTAATATGAAATGATCAAATATGCCATGTAAGAATAAAACTATCTTCCCTTTTTTATTACCATTCCGTTTAGACTCTAGTAATGCAAGTAAATGTAACGTGAAAGGTGATAACTATTTCTACTAAAAATGTCCTATAACTTCGTAGTCAACCTTACTTCCCCCTCTCCCCTAACTGCAAATTGTTATTAATTAAAGGATATGGACAAAAATGGGTGTCTACACTTAATGTCATCTAAACTTAGTAATAAGCTAATCTAAGATAGAATTAAGTCCACACAAGGCTGAATTGACCTATGCAAGCCCAACTACATATCGATTGCAAGTAAGGTGATGATCTTGGAATCGATGGATGAATGCTTGCTCAAATCATCACCAAAGCTATTCAATTTCACATCGATGACCTTTATGTCTTCAAGATGAGTTCGAACAAGGCCCATAAGTGCATCTTTGAACCTCTTAGACCTTGCTCTTGTCATCGGACCTAATGGTAAGCTCAAAGGATTGATTGTCATCTTCTTGGTGCTTGGAACATGCTTTGCGATATCTCCATGATCTCCATGCATCATCATTCTTCCTTGCTGCCCATGCTCATCCTTTCCTTCCTTTCCATTGTCATCTTCAAGTCCATGATCAACCTTGGGTGCATCAACAATAGCTGGGAAGCTCTGCAGTTCCAATCATATACTCTTTGTTGGTGCACTCACCAAGAGCAGCCTATCTCTCACAAACTCTCGTTCAAATTAAGAAAATTTGATTTAAACTATCCACCCCATTTTGATTGCGCCGAATCAAGTACTTTAATAATTGATTCTTGTTGAGATCCCCAAATCCTTATGGCATAGAGCAAAGAATATAAGAAGATTAAAGGGAGTAGTTACAGGAGATTAAATCATATATATTTAACTGGCTTTTAGGATTTGGGGCCTGAAATGGTTTTTTTCCTTTTCAAGATTTTTAAAAGAGATTATCTGGAGAAGAAGAAGATGAAAGAGAGGGTTGGGTAAACATTTGGATTTGCTTTTCATTTTTGTCTTTTAATTAAATCTCATTTTTATATATATTTTTTAACTTAACCGATTCATTTTTATCTCTTCTCTCTTTTCTTTAAATGTGTATTTAATAATTTTATTTCATATTTTCGTATATAGTTATTTTATTTTATTTTTTAAAATTTTTAAAATTTTTTATTTTCTAAAAATTCAGGTGGCATACACTTCAGCATTTAACGACGCGTGTGGCTCAAACGTTTGAAACCGTTAGAAAATATCCTTAATTGCTCCCTTTTGGTAACGTTTGATCGGTCGTTGGCAATCACAAAATTAATCCCAACAAATTCTAACAAAAATTAGCTAGGGCAGGTAGGGGTCGAATCCACAGAGAGATAGATATTCTTCTTTTTCCAATTATTTTACTTAAAACAAACAATCAAAGAAAAGGATTTTAAAAGTAAAACTAAATTAAATCAAACAAACAATTAAAATTAACTAAGAAAGCAATAAAGAGAATTAAAGAAAATAATCAATCAGAAAACAGTGAATAAATTGAGAAAACAATTAAAATTAAGAAAAACACTCCAACATAGAATTAATATCCCTCTTGACAAAAATAAAATGAATCATTGATATCGAAAAATTATGAAAACATTGGATAGCTTGTTTGGAATTAAATCTGAAATTTACCAAATTAGATAAAAGGTCTCTTTTCCAGCTTAATATATCCCTTTTATTCATAACAACTAATTCCCTTATGAGGGTTTAGAGATTGCTAAGAACAAAGCATTAAGAACTAGTAATTTATGAACAAGCACAACAAACAAATAATTATTTATTGATTCTTAAATCTCTTGGAAGGAAGTATTAGTTCTCCTCCAATTGCTACAAACAATTAAATCTGAAGTATTAGTTCTAGACTGAATTTAGCTAATGTTGACTTAATTTATCAAGATAGTGTCGACTTCAATCCATCAAAGCAAGGAACATAAAATTAAAACAGAGAATTAAAAAATACCCTAAACAATTTTCATATAAAAGCACAAAATCTCACCATGATATAAGTCAAGAGATCAATTAAATTCTACATTGGAGAAAAGAAAAGGATTACTCACTCATGAATTGAGTGAACATCCAAAGTATAAGAAGAAAACTTATCTATGGATGGGAAGAAGAGGGGGGCGAAGGCTCCAAGCTCTCCAAATCTTCAACTTCTACAATATTTTATAAAGGGAATATAATACAATACATAAATACCTAGATCTAAGGTGACTATTTATAGTGGAAATAACCCTAAAGACTCAAATTACATTTAGGATAGTACTCTAGGACGGTTTAATGGCTGACTTGGTCTCCAACTTGGATTAAAGTCTTCCTAGGCCGAAATCCTAGTGAAATTAGGATCCTGAAATTTTCTGGATTCGTGCAGAGACTTCGACATCAATTTCAGGCTTGAGAACGGCAGAACTGGGCTTTGGGCTTTAAAGAAAAGTTGTAGATCTCGAAGTTAGCTTTCCAACACCTACTCACGGGCCTGAAACGGAGGTTTGAGCAGAAAGTTATGGCCTTTTTACCGAGACTGCATTGAATCCTAATCCAAGTAGGACTAGTATGCGGGAATTGGATATTTCCTTGGGCTTTTGCGGCAGAAATTGAGATTTTAACTCCAATTATGGGCTTATATGGGCTGAGTATTATCCTGTATAAAATATCCAAAATTCCAAAGCTTCTGGGCTACTTCATGGCTTGTCTTCAATCCTTCGCAATTTAAGCTCAATCTTCAATTCTTGCCTCTTGAGATAATTCTTCAATGATCTTCAAATCATCAAATTATCTTCAATAAGTCTTCAAACACGAATTTCGAATCTCCAAATCTATACTCAAATTTACTTTGCTCATACCTGTGTAAAAAGTCATCAAAATAGCTCCAAAAGTAGTGAAAATTAACAAATTCTCAATTCACATCTCATAAAGACTCAAAACACAAATATTATCAAAATAACAAATATTTAAACATAAATAGATCCAAAAATATAATAAAATAGCTATAAAAATATGGTTGTTTTTGGCTCGATCATATTTTCCCCCACACTTGAACTTTGCTAGTCCTTTAGCAAAATCAATGTGTAAGTTAATCAAACATCAGTTTTTCAAAAGATAAATTTGAATTCATACATACATCAAAGAATCAATTCAATTATGAAATCAAAATAACAAAGAATAATAATAATACTTAATCCAAAGATCAAGAAATAGCAAACATCATCATTCTTAAGTAACCATAATCAAAGCAACTTTAATCTCTTATCATTATTCACATTCTATAACTACTCTTTCCTATAAGCTCACGTTTTCCTCTTTTTCTCCATTACTCAAAAGATTGCAATGTCATAAATACAAATCAAAGGTCATTGTGGGTTATAATAGATTTTCAAGGGTAATTGCTTTTAGAAAATTGAGGTTACTAACCTCTGAAGTGTTCATGATTAGGGGTTACTAACGCCCTTTTTATTTATTTTATTTTGAGGCTACTAGCACTCTAGAAGGACTCATATTTATTTTTTTTTCAAAGGGACAATATTTCTGCAATTCCATGCCTCTTATCCTCTTTCCAAGGGTTACTAACTCCTTTTGTTTAAGAAAAGAGTGACAACAATGATTTTTTTTTTAACAGAAATACCTCTTCTCCTTTTGTCATGAAAACACTTTTTTTTTTTATGAAAACAATTTTTTAACTACCCTTTATATAGATAGTCCCGCACACTTATTCTTGACATATCCATAACATGCTTTCTTAATTGTAAGATCATATCACAAACTTCAATTATACCTAATTCTAAGAAATCAAACAACATGCTATAACTCAATCAATGAATAAAGCATTCTTAAAAATTCCAAGCATTCATCAATTATAATCAAATCAAACACTCAATATATACATGAAAAATCAAAAAGAATTTTGAAAATTTCGAAGTTTTTATTTTGCAAAAATCAATTTTTTTCAAAATTTTTTTCAAAAAATGGGGAAATAAAAGATCCATCAAAAACAATCAAATCCTAAATTCTAAATTCTTATGCAGACTAACATATGACTGAATTATCAAGCAATAACCCTATCAAGTATTCACGCCCCCCCCCCCCCCCCCCCCCCCGCGCCGCCGCTTAAAATTCACATTGTCCTTAATGTAAAAGCAATAAAGAAATTAATTCATGCAAAAGTAGCTTACCAAAAATAAAGAGTTAAGGTTCATGAAACATACTTGGGTAGCTTGATGAAGATAATACTCAAATAGTAAAGACAATAGAAAATTAAATTGATAGGAAAATAAAACTAGGTAGTTTATTAATGAAACTTGAAAAAGGAAGACATAAGATAAAGGAAAATTAAAATTAAAGCATAAACTAGATAACTAAACCTAAGATGCATAAAAATAAAATCCTAAATCTAAGAACAAGAAATTTAAAATTTAAAATCCCTAAATTTAAATCTAAATTGGTTTATGAAGAGCCTTCTCCAATAAATTGAAGAGGTCATCCAAATTCCCAATTATGCTATTAAAATCCTCTCTTAAGTTAGTAACTTGATCACTTATATCTTTATATAGTGATCAAATCCTATTCCTAAGAGGTTTTAATTAGAGTAAAAAGTAAGAGACAGACCTTGATTAGGAATCCATTACCTATTTGGAAAAGAAATTGCAATTGGAAAGCAATTAGGAAATCAAATCCTACTCAAAATAGGAAATTGAATTCATAATACTCTTTGGCATGGGATGGCGCGGCACCTTCCTTGATGGTTCTGGGTTTGGCGCGGCAAGCTACTAGAATGGCTGGGACTGTCCTGGTGTGGCGCGGATCATGGCCGAGCAATGGCCTGGCGCTGTCCCGGTTGAGGCTCGACTGGAGCGCGCGGATGGCTTGGCGAGGACTGGGCATAGCTCGGACTTGTCCGAGCCATGGCCTGGTGCTGGCTGGTGCGTGCCGCGTGCTGTCTTGGCCTGGCCCAGCCATGACGCGGCATGACCTGGTCATGATCGGGCTGTGGCCTAGTCATGTCCAGGCCATGCCTTAATGCCACCGAGCCATAGCCGGCCATGCATAGGTCATGCATGGTTTACGGCTCGGTGCTTGGCACTTTTTACTCCTTGGATGACTTCTTCCAATTTAATGGAGAAAAATTCATAAAACCTAAAAAAAAAAAAATTAAGTTAGAAATTTAAATTATTGGGTTGCTTCCCAACAAGCGCTTGTTTAAAGTCATTAGCTCGACTTTCCCTTTCTTCAATCCTTGTTAGGGCGGATCATACCACTTCAAAGCATAAAGCAAATATGGTGAGATTGGAGAAATAGGAGCATAAAAATATGAAAGATAAAAGAAGAGATAAGGAAAGAAATCACCAATTTGCTTGAGGGCGACTTCATGAATGGCTAGGAATGATAATGCCATTTTTGTTGTCGTGATTGGTTGATGTAATGGGTGCTTTCGGCATTCTTGATTGGCATTACTCCTATCTTGCTTTTGGAAAGTGTCCTCGTCTTGGCAAATTTTCTTGTCCTTCAGAAAGAACTGATTCATGGGTATCCAATCCTAACATTTGTTCTCTCCAAAGCATCCATGTTCAAGAAGCTTGTTGATTCCCAAGAAATCTTGATCTTCATGGTTCCAAAAGCTGATTGTCAACAAAATCTTGCGCGCTTGTGTCTTTGAACTCAGAATGTCCAAATTGCTCATTGTTTGGTGGCTCTTTTTTAGGATCTGCGAATTGTGGAAAAGGAAGTGGAGGGATGTGATACGAATCTAGTTGTTTTAGACTCAAATCTAGCCTTGAAAATCTATCAAACTCGACTTGGACTCCTTCAACTTCTAGATGAGTAGATCGATGACCTTCACAAGGTGATTCCTCCTCTTTCGTCGGCCTTAAGTCTTCAATTAGACCTGCAATTGTCAACTCAAGAACACAAGATTCACAAACAATCAAGTTATCACAACTTAATTATTTGCTAGGACTCTACAAGATTGAGGAACCCTAAGTTTTGCTCAAACTAGAACAAAGAAGCTAAGATAATCAATTTGGGTGAAAACCTCAATTTATTAATCAACTCAACTTGTGTTTACAAGAGGGGGTTGGTGCCTTTATATAGGCAAGAAGGTGGCGGCGGCTCTGATATAGAAAATCCTATGCCCTAAGGGTAAAGGAAAAGGCTAGGAAGGAGCTAAGAAAGATCCTACTCCTTATTCTACTAGGAAAAGGAAAGTAGGAAGTCCTATTAAAACAAGAATTGGACTTAGTCAAACAAGGGCCAATCCAATTGTTTTCTAAACATTAAAATAAACTAATCTAAGATAGATTATAGCCCACAACAGCCAAAATGATGGAAACATGAAAGCCCATCAAAATAGGAAAAACTGGTCCTACCCATGCATGGGGTACCCTTGGCCTACCCACGCATGGGCTAGTGCAGAAAGTTGGAATCAATAGCAAGCAAAGTGATTGGTGCTTGCTTGCTCCAATCATCATCAAAGCTCTTCAAATGAACTCCGATGGACTTCAACTCTTCAAGATGAGTTCTAATGAGGCCCAATAATGCTTCCTTGAACCTTTTAGCTCTTGCTCTTGTCATTGGACCTAATGTCATCTTCAATGGATCAAATGGCATCTTAGGCAACTCCGATGAGCTTGAAACCAACTCCATTGAGCTTGAAACTTCTTTGTGCGCATCCCTAGCATCTTCAAGCTTCTCCAAGCCTCCTTGCCGCATGTGCTCATCCTCTCCATGATCTCCATTGAGCTCTTCAAGACCATGATGAGTCCTTGGCGCATCATCCCCTCTCCCTTGAAAAGAATTTGTCCTCAAATCTGCATCATTATCAAACAAGGATAAGTCCGAGACATAAAAAGTAGCACTTACATTACCATATTCACTTGGAAGATCTAGCTTGTATCATTGTTGTTGATCCTCTCCAAAACTTGGAATGGACCATCTCCACGAGGAAAGAGCTTAGATTTCCTCTTCTCAGGGAACCTTTCCTTCCTTAGATGCAACCAAACCCAATCTTCAGGTTCAAAGATGACCTCTTTGCGCCCCTTGTTAGCATTCTTCATGTAGTGTTGTGTTTTCTTCTCAATTTGAGCTCTAACCTTTGCATGTAGATCCCTAACAAAATCTGCCTTGCGTTGCCCATCCATGTCAACTTGCACACTCAAAGGTAAACTCAACAAATCCAATGGAGTTAAAGGATTAAAGCCATACACACATTCAAAAGGTGAAAATCCAGTTGTACTATGTATGCTTCTATTGTATGCAAATTCAACATGAGGCAAACAATCTTCCCAAGTCTTTAAGTTCTTTTTAATTAATGCTCTAAGTAAGGTAGACAAAGTCCTATTAACTACTTCAGTTTGACCATTAGTTTGAGGATGACAAGTAGTTGAAAATAACAGCTTAGCATCTCTATCACTCACAATCGTCCTAGGCATTTGATACGAATCTAGTTGTTTTAAGATTCAAATCCACCCTTGTGACCCGCCAAGAATCAACTTGAACAACTTTCAACTTCTAGATGTGTATGTCGACAATCTCACCCAAGCAATCTTCTTTCGTCGGCCTTAGACCTCCAATTAGACCTGCAATTGAACACCTAAGATCACAAGATTCACAAGCAATCAAGTATCATAACTTAATTGTTTGCTAGGACTCTACAAGATTGAAGAACCCTAAGTTTTTGCTCAAACTAGAACAAAGAAGCTAAGATAATCAATTTGGGTAAAAACCTCAATTTTATTAATCAACTCAACTTATGTTTACAAGAGGGGTTTGGTGCCTTTATATAGGCATAGGGTGATGCCCTAGATCTAGAAAAATAACCTAATTTTCGTCCAAATATATGGCCTAGGGTAAAACTAGTCCAAACCCAACTAGGAAAAGGAAATAAAGACATAATTAAACAAGGATTGGACTTAGTCAAACAAGGCCCAACCCAAATAACATCCAAACTTAAAAATAAGCTAATTAAAGATAGAATAAAGCCCACAATGGCCAAATTACAACTCTAATGACCTAGTGCTCATCGATTTCAAGAAGAATGCACAACTTGGAATCGATAGGAATATTCCTTTGTTGATGATCTCCAATGGGCTTCAAATGATCTCCGATGGCTTTAAACTCTTCAAGATGAACTCTAATGAGGCCAAACAAAGCTTCCTTGAACCTTTTAGCTCTTGCCCTTGTCATTGGGCCTAATGGCATCTTCAATGGATCAAATGGCATCTTAGGCAACTCCGATAAGCTTGAAACTTCTTCCTTAGCATCTTCAAGCTTCTCCAAGCCTCCTTGCCGCATATGCACATCCTCTCCATGATCTCCATTGAGCTCTTCAAGACCATGATGAGTCCTTGGCGCATCAGCATTCCATGTAGTCTAACAATCTCTTTAAAGAACAAATTAGCTACATTAATGGCATCATCAGTTTTAGTGCATGCAATAAAGTGTGCCATCTTAGAAAACTTATCAACAACCACAAATATAGAATCTTTACCTCTCCTAGAACGAGGTAAGCCTAACACAAAGTCCATGCTAATATGAGTCCAGGGTTCATGAGGAATAGGCAAAGGAGTATACAATCCATGAGGTTTAGATGTAGATTTAGCTTGCAAACAAGTAATGCAACTAGAAACATGCTTCCCTACATCATATCGCATCTTAGGCCAAAATAAGTGTTCATGCAAAATTTCATAGGTTCTATCAACACTAAGGTGACCAATTAAACGTCCCTCATGCGATTCCTTCACTAACACAAAACGCAGAGAACAAGCAGGTATACACAATCTAGATTCTTTAAACAAAAATCCATCATGCTTATAATACTTTCCAAATCCAGAATTCTTACATGCTTTAAACACATCACTAAAGTAAGCATCACTAGCATATAATTCCTTAATAAACTCAAATCCAAGAAACTTAGAATCAAGCATGGAAAGTAAAACATACCTCCATGATAAAGCATCGGCTACAACATTCTCTGTACCTTTCTTGTAGCGCACCACATATGGAAAGGATTCAATGAACTTGTATCGCACACCATATGGATTAAGTTCAATTTCTCTAATGGATGACTATCCACTAGAATTTCCTCACAAAAGTAAGCTACACACTTCCCTCCTTGTATTAAAACAAGTCCAATTCCTACAGAATCACTCAAAAAGGACACAATATTGCATGGAATATCTCCAGCCAGGTTGTTAGTACCCATTAGTGTATTTCGAAAAAAAGGTAAGATCAAAACAGAATTCTCATGCAAAACACTCTTAGTCTCACTTTTAGCTAACATACACTCTTTAACAACTTTCTTAGACGTCTCTTTTCTTTCACCCCAAACAGTCCTATTTTCAATGCTATGATCAACCAAAACAGATTTGTTTTCATCACAATTAGCATCCAAAACAGAATTTGTTTCATCCCAAACAACACCTAAAACAGATTTAGTGTCATCACAAACAACACTCAAATTCGTTTTAGTATCATAACTAACAACATCTAAAACACTCTTTGCAACTAAGGCTGTTTTATCATCAAAACAATCAACAATTTTAGGTTCGGACTTACTCTTTTCTTTAGCCCTAAATTCATCATCTCTCACTTTAATTTGATCTTTTAAAGCTTCTTGAAGTGATAAATGAATTAGAGTAAAGGGCCGCTTACCATGCATAAAAGAGTACTTGTTTGTCTCACCATCATGCTTCACCTTGTTGTCAAATTGCCAAGGTCTCCCAAGCAACACACGACAAGCTCGCATTGGTAGCACGTCACACAAGACATTCTCTTTGCACCTGCCCAAAGAAAGAGTAACCAAAACTTGTTTGTTAACCCTAATTTCTTCTCTATCATTGATCCACTTTAGCTATAGGGTTTAGGATGTTTAGAAGTAGGTAGTTGTAACTCTTTCACCAAATAATCACTAACTATGTTTTTACAACTATCTCCATCTATAATCACACTACAAGGCTTTCCATTCGCATACATCCTAGTATGGAACAAATTCTCGCTTAGAACATCCCCTTTTACATAGGCACTCAAAGTTCTCCTATCAACCAAACTAAGTGGAGCTTGTTGATTTTGAGTTTTAGCCATAGTTTCCATTCTTGCATCCATGGCATCCAATCTTTCCATAAGTGCTTGCATCATGGCGTTCAAGTCATTGTTTTGATTTTGATCTCCCATTGTACCTACACACAAAGAAAAGTTAGTAATAAAAATTCCTCACAAGTGTGCGTGTGAATTAATTTTGTTGTGCTCTCGTGTTTGCACTCAACCTATGGATTGGCGATCCACTACTCTCTTAATGATCTCACAAGATTATGCCTTTTTCTAGCTTCAATAGGCCTAATAAGAGCAAACTGTTAGAGCCTCCTTTCTTCTCGTTACCTACTTGAGGAACAAACAATTAAGAGCAATAACTTGAGTGAATCAAAATAAGAGTGTTCTATAAACAATCCAAACAGCCTTTTGTCTCCCAAACTTGCTGCACAAAACACAATTAACAACACAAATAAATCAATTCAATCAATTAGAAACCCTAGTACCACTTAGATCCAATTTTAAACCACTTGTATCCAATAGGGCTTCAATTCGAAATTCTGCAAAACAAACTTCAATTCACAACAAAAACAACCCAAGAATGTCAAACAAACAATCAATTAGGGTTAGATGCAAACAATTGACTCAATTGCTCAAACAAACCCTAATCCCCAAATTCCCAAATCAAGAACCCTAGTTCCTGGAAAATTCGATTTCGACACAGATATTTTTGATTTTTTTCAATATTTTTCACAGAAAGATCACACTAAAAGAAGTCTAGATCTCAAATTTCAAAGCTTTCTGAGCTCAAACGAAGCCAGAATAAATTTCACAAGATTCTGGTCGAAATTTTTTTTAAACTTTTATTTAATTTTTATGATATTTTTCAATTAAACTACAAGGTATGAGGACTCCAAATCTGAATTTTCAAATCTATTAGAGTTAAGATGAAACCACAATAAATTTTTGAATTTTCAGAATTTTTTAGATCTAGAAAATTTGAAAAACTTTGATGGATGAGATAGATGAAAAACTTGATGATAGATGAATAGAAGGATAGATTTACCGATTGAAGATGACAACCTATGCTCTGATTACCAATTGATACGAATCTAGTTGTTTTAGATTCAAATCTAGCCTTGAAAATCTATCAAACTCGACTTGAACTCCTTCAACTTCTAGATGAGTAGATCGATGACCTTCACAAGGTGATTCCTCTGCTTTCGTCAGCCTTAAGTCTTCAATTAGACCTGCAATTGTCAACTCAAGAACACAAGATTAACAAACAATCAAGTTATCACAACTTAATTATTTGCTAGGACTCTACAAGATTGAAGAACCCTAAGTTTTGCTCAAACTAGAATAAAGAAGCTAAGATAATCAATTTGTGTGAAAACCTCAATTTATTAATCAACTCAACTTGTGTTACAAGAGAGGGTTGGTGCCTTTATATAGGCAAGAAAGGAAAAGGCTAGGAAGGAGCTAGGAAAGATCCTACTCCTTATTCTACTAGGAAAAGGAAAATAACAAGTTCTACTAAAATAAGGATTGGACTTAGTCAAACAAGGCCCAATCTAATTGCTTTTTAAACATTAAAATAAACTAATCTAAGATAGATTATAGCCCACAATGGCCAAAATGATGGAAACATGAAAGCCCATCAAAATAGGAAAAATTGGTCCTACCCATGCATGGGGTACCCTTGGCTTACACACGCCTGGGCTAGTGCAGAAAGTTTGAATCGTCCAACCCATGCATGGGGTACCCTTGTCCTACCCACGCCTGGGCTAGTGCAGAAAGTTGGAATCAATAGCAAGCAAAGTAATTGGTGCTTGCTTGCTCCAATCATCATCAAATCTCTTCAAATGATCTCCGATGGACTTTAAGTCTTCAAGATGAGTTCTAATGAGGCCCAATAATGCTTCCTTGAACCTTTTAGGTCTTGCTCTTGTCATTGGACCTAATGGCATCTTCAATGGATCAAATGACATCTTAGGCAACTCCGATAAGCTTGAAACCAACTCCAATGAGCTTGAAACTTCTTTGTGCGCGTCCCTAGCATCTTCAAGCTTCTCCAAGCCTCCTTGCCGCATGTGCTCATCCTCTCCATGATCTCCATTGAGCTCTTCAAGACCATGATGAGTCCTTGGCGCATCAGAATGTCCATCTTGATATCTTATTTCGGTGCTTCTGATTCTTCTTGCGCAATCTTGGAATCCTCCGTTGGTAAAGCAGGGATGCAGACTTCGCATGGTTCATCATCCTCATCATTGAAGAAGAATTGAAAGGGGTGCTGCAAATCAAATTCATATGGTTCCAAATCATTAATTGTTTTGCATGACATTTCTTCAACTTCCTTCACGATAGGGATGTCAGCAACATCATGAAATTCACCTCCAATCTTACTTATTTCAGAATGGATACGTTTTTCCCATGACAGTGTCGCTTCAATCTCTGGCTCTTGATGTCTTTCCGTAGTCTCTACCAAGTCAACGTGCTTCCATCGTTCTTTGGGAACTTCTGTAATTGTAGCAATTAAAGGAATGTTTACCTCCATCTTCAGAAGTGGATGGATTTGGCTTTCTTTACTGCATGTTGTTCTTTTAGGCGCAAACCTTTGAGGAAACAGTGGTGGATCGTAGATGGCCTCCATCTTTTTCATCCATCCAGATCTTGATTGAAGTCGAGAAGTTTTTGGTGATGAAGTAGGTTGTTCCTTCTTGCTTCCGGCTGAAATCTCCTCCTCTCTTGGCAATTGCTCATTGGATATAACAGTAGGTGGTGGCATCGCAGGGAAAATAGGTGTTGAGGGTGGTATTGAAGGTGAGATCGGCGGCGCAACAGGTGACTCTATCTCTTGAGCATACCCCTGTTGTTTTTCTCCAATTGAATTGACTTCATACCCTTGTGTGAGTTTGGAAAGTGCTTGAATGAATTGAGATGAATGTTTTGCATCTTCAGGATTTGTGCACGTATTTTGGTGGCGGTTTCTTGTTGATTTGCCAAAGATGAAACCATAGTATCCCAATGCTTCATTCTTTCTTCCATCTTGGCAAGAGATTCCTTCTCTGATGATCTGGTTGTTGAGTGTTTATCCATCGTGCTGAATTGGTAGATATTGTTTGCCATTTTGTTTAATAGCTTCCTCGCTTCTTTAGGAGTTTTGAATCTCAAACCGCCTCCATTGGTAGCATCGATATTGGTTTTATCTGATTGAGATAACCCATCATAGAAGTTTTGGATTAAAAATCCTTCACTTAAGCCATGATACATAGTTTGTTGTACCTTTCCCAATATTGATACCACTTTTCGTCTTGTGACTGGCAACTGGCAGCAATTTTCTTTCTGACTTTAGAAATTCTTGAATTTGGAAAGTATCTTTCCAAGAATGCTTCTTGTAATCCACTCCATGAAGTGATAGATTTCGGTGGCAGACCCCAGAACCATTCTCTTCTGTTACCCTCCAAGGTGGATGGAAAAGTTCGCAGCTTCACTTGTTCTTCAGGCATTCCAATGATCAAGGCACACTTGGTGTAGAAGGCTCGCAGATGCTCATGTGGATTTTCATGCTCTTCTCCATGGAAAATAGGTAGCAAACAGAGCATTCCTGGCTTTAATTGGTAGGACATATCCATATCAGGATAATCAATTCAGAGGGGCTTCATCTCACATGAGAAATTCAACTCCCCTAGGGAACGTGTTTGCTCCATCGAATTTTCTACAAAAGAAAGATGATCAAGTGCAAATCAAATAGTAAAACAAAAATTAAAAAGAAAAATAATACACAATTTCCCCGGCAACGGCGCCAAAATTTATGATCAGTCGTCGGCAATCACAAAAATAATCCCAATAATTTCTAACTAAAAATAGTTAGGGCAAGTAGGGATTTAATCCACAAAGAGATAGGATATTCTTCTTTTTCCAATTATTTTACTTAAAACAAACAATCAAAGAAAAGGATTTTGAAAGTAAAACTAAAGTAAATCAAACAAATAATTAAAATTAACTAAGAAAGCAATAAAGAGAATTAAAGAAAATAATCAATCAGAAAGCAGTGAATAAATTGAGAAAACAATTAAAATTAAGAAAAACCCTCCAACATAGAATTAATATCCCTCTTGACAAAAATAAAATGAATCATTGATATCTAAAAATTATGAAAACATTGGATAGCTTGTTTGGGATTAAATCCGAAATTTACCAAATTAGATAAAAAGGTCTCTTTTCCAGCTTAATTTATCCCCTTTATTCATAACAACCAATTTCCTTACGAGGGTTTAGAGATTACTAAGAACAAAGCATTAAGAACTAGTAATTTAAGAACAAGCACAACAAACAAATAATTATCAATTGATTCTTAAATCTCTTGGAAGGAAGTATTAGCTCTCCTCCAATTGCTACAAACAATTAAATCTGAAGTATTAGTTCTAGACTCAATTTAGCTAATGTTGACTTAATTTATCAAGATAGTGTCGACTTCAATCCATCAAAACAAGCAACATAGAATTAAAACAGAGAATTAAAAAATACCCTAAACAATTTTCATATAAAAGCACAAAATCTCACCATGATATAAGTCAAGAGATCAATTAAATTCTACATTGGAGAAAAGAAAAGGATTACTCACTCATGAATTGAGTGAGCATCCAAAGAATAAGAAGAAAACTTATCTATGGATGGGAACAAGAGGGGGGCGACGGCTCCAAGCTCTCTAAATCTTCAACTTCTACAATATTTTCTAAAGGGAATAGAATACAATACATAAAAACCTAGATCTAAGGTGGCTATTTATAGTGGAAATAACCCTAAAGACTCCAATTACACTTAGGATAGGACTTTAGGACGGTTTAAGGGCTGACTTGGTCTCCAAGTTGGATTAAAAGTCTTCCTAGGTCGAAATCCTAGTGAAATTAGGGTCCTGAAGTTTTCTAGATTCGTGCAGAGACTTCGACAGCAATTTCGGGCTTGAAAACGGCAGAACTGGGCTTTGTGATTCAAAGGAAAGTTGTAGATCTCGGAGTTAGCTGTCCAATGCCTACTCACGGGCCTAAAATGGAGGTCTGAGCAGAAAGTTATGGTCTTTTTACAGAAACTGCGCTGAATCCTAATCCAAGTAGGACTAGTATGCGGGAATTGGATATTTCCTTGGGCTTGTGCGGCATAAATTGGGATTTTACCTCCAAATATAGGCTTACATGGGCTGAGTATTATCCCGTATAAAATATCCAAAATTCCAAAGCTTCTGGGCTATTTCATGGCTTGTCTTCAATCCTTCGCAATTTAAACTTAATCTTCAATTCTTGCCTCCTGAGATAATTCTTCAATGATCTTCAAATCTTCAAATTATCTTCATTAAGTTTTCAAACACGAACTTCGAATCTCCAAATCTATACTCAAAATTACTTTGGTCATATCTGTGTAAAAAGTCATCAAAATAGCTCCAAAAGTAGTGAAAATTAACAAATTCTGAATTTCACATCTCATAAAGAGTCAAAACACAAATATTATCAAAATAACATATATTTAAGCATAAATAGATCCAAAAATATAATAGAATAGCCATAAAAATAGGGTTGTTTTTGGTGCGATTAACGTTATATCCTGAATAGTCACTATATCAAACGTTATATCCTGAATTTGATTTTCGGGCAAATTTTATATCAGAATTGATCATTTAGCCAAAGACAGGACACATGAACATTTATTGGTATATATTCGACATCTAAGTGAATAAAGGAGGTATTATTGGTAGAACAATGAGAGGGACTTTCTTATTGAGAATGAGGCCGTAGAGTTCAGTCATGTCCACCTCGTCAGGTATTTCACCTGTAGGCAACTTCCAATCGAACCAATAAAGAAGATTGGCTATCACATATTCAATAGAAGCAACTCCGAATGCCATTCCGGGGCATCCCCTTCTTCCAAAACCAAATGGGATGAATTGGAAATCTTGGCCTTTGAAATCAATAATTGAGCTATTCTCAAACCTCTCTGGGATGAACTCCTCAGGCTTTTCCCACCAATTGGGATCCCTTTGAATTGCAAATGCATTGATAAACACTGTCGTCTTGGAAGGAATGTCATAACCTCCCAATTTAACACTTGTAGTTGTTTCCCGAGGAACCAGAAAAGGGACAGGCGGATGAAGTCTTAATGTTTCTTTGATGACGCATTTCAAGTATTCCATTTTATTGATATCATCAACATCTACCTTTGATTTATCTCCAATCACATTTCGTACCTCTTCTTGGACCTTTTTCATAACATTTGGATGCTTTATGAGTTCAGCCATCAACCATTCTGTTGTTGTTGAAGTTGTATTAGTTCCACCCACAAACATGTCCTGAAAATTAATCGAAACAAAAATGACAGTAATTAAGACACAGAAATGGGGAAATATTATAAAAAGAAAGTCGGAAGTATATATAAGACCAGTAAGATTGCTTTGATGTTGTCATGAGTGAGTTCCATCTCAAGCAAGCCATCCCTTTGGAGTTGGAGGATAATAGAAATAAAGTCCCTTTTAGTGTCATAATTTTTCAAGGCTCTATGCTCTTCAATAATCTGATCAAAAAGTGTATCTAATTCTCTAGAAACCGCTTTCATACGTCGAATCAATCCGGTAAGCACATCCATCCACCTCAAGTAAGGAAACATATCCCCAAAACAGAAACTCGTTAGCAGAACAAGAAGCCTTCTCGATTATTGTCCAAACTTACCATCTTCTTCTTCAGTTTTCTTACTAAGAACACATCTTGAAACTATGTTATTTGAAACCGCCATCAGGATAGATTAATGGACTCACCTTTAACAGAAGCACGATGGATTTTGTTGACCAGATCTTCCACTTCTTCGTCTCTTACAAACTGAAACGTCTGGACTCTTCGGAGACTAAAAAGCTCAAGAACGCAAATCTTCCTAACTTGTCTCCAATACTCACCGTATGGTGCAAAACCAACATCGGTGCATCCGTAAAGCAAGGTTTCTGCTCCGGTGGTTCTTGGTCTGTTTGAGAAAACAATATCATGATTTTTGACGATTTCTTTAGCCATATCGGCTGATGAAACCACGAGAGTTGGATTATGACCCAATTGCATAAGCAAAAGAGAGCCATATTTCCTAGAAAGGTCTCGAAGAGAGCGGTGGGGAAGTTTGCCTAGCTGGTGGATGTTGCCAATAATTGGCAACTTTGGGGGTGATGGAGGCAAATGAAATTTTGTTCCTTTTGCTTGCTTATTTAGCCAAATTATTACAAGAGAGAAAACAAGAACAAGAAGAGTTAGAGACAGTGGGTTGTAAAGCTTAGCAACATCCAACTCCAATGATGGGAGTAGTAGAAGCTCCATTTCCAGATGTACTCTCACGAAATTAAGCACTTACATTTATTTATAAACATATATCCTTTTGCGTATTTAAGATTTTGACACATTAGGTGGATCATGTTAATCATGTGCTATTTTAATTGGTGGACTTATATACAACCTTTTTCTTTATTTCTCTTTGCCAATGAGGCTTTTTCCCCCCAAATTTGGCATCTTCTGTTAATGGCCTCCTTTCACCAAATCAATTTGGATTCTCCATTGTATACAAAATTAAAGAAAAAAAAAGAACCAAAAGGAAGAAAAGATCAGGATAAACAATTAGAGAAATATTATAGAATGTTAAAAACATTCATAAAGAAACGAAAAACGTAGTGCTGGGAGCTACTCATCCGAGCAATCTGTTTTTAGAATCTTTCACCAAAATGAGAAAAATAAATAATTAAATTACAAGGACGGCGGCCTACGCTTGCGCTGCAGTCATCTTCTTATTAGGGCTATATTTTTTGTAGTTGTTTAAGTCAATTAGTAAGAAGAAATCGCATTGGCTGTAAGTTAATCAGTTAGGAGAAACTCATACATCCAAACAAATAATTCGTATATATAAAGCAAAACACATGACATCTCTTTCATTCTAAAAGTGCATTACCTAAATTCTACTCCATCTCTAGGTAATTTATCAAAATAAATCAAAATAAAGCTAATATTCTACTCCTCCATCTATAGATAATTCATCAAAATAAAGTTAATATTAATTGTTGTTTGAAATGTATGTTGATTATTTAAAAAACATCGTACGATGCTGTCATTTTTTAATCTTGATTGCAATTGTTAAATTAATGAACTCGGGTAGGTGAAAGAATTTGGCTTTTGCAAAAGGAATGCCTAATTTTTTGTAGTCAAGGAGCATGTATAGTTGTCGTAGGAAAATTGAATTAGTTGAGAGCATTTGCAGGAGCATATGTAATTTACAGAATGCATCACAAAATGATTGTACTTAGCATTGGCTAACTGTGCATTTGAAAATGTTGAAATATACTAAACATAAGCAACTAATAGAAATCTCAATAAAAAGGAAGTCGAAAGCTAAATAAAAAAAAAACTTTCTGTAAAATAAAAGAGAAATAAGGAAATGTTAAATTTAAGTATCAAATAATATAATCAACAAATAAATCCAGATTTACCTCAAAATATTGCGGTGAGAAGTGAAAGTTCCCCACTTTAGTTATATCATCCTAAGGCGCTGCTAAATTAAATGGAAGGATCTTATCAACGTCCATCTAAAAATTTTAGGAAACAGAACGGAGTCCATGTGAAACCAATTCAGAGAAATGTTAGGGAAGAAAAAACCGACCCAAATAAAAATGAAGACGAAAGGAAAACAGAACTGGAATGTCAATAGTTTACCCATAAATCAACCATTATTACAGATACATTTATAGCATCAATCGTTTGGAATTCCGGCAGAGGAGTTGAACCGGTAAATTTTAATATCCACACACAATAATTATGTAATTAATTAAAACACACTTAATCATAAATATAGAAATAGTAAATTACAAAAAAAGGCAGCAGGAAAAGTAAGGGAGGGAATTCATCGAGGGCCTTTTTAGTCACTCGAAAAGTGTGAAAAGACCAAAAAAAGCCAAAAGGAGGCACCACATTAATCCTCGATTTGGCCTTTAAGTAATTTCCATTGTCACTAAAAATAATATATAGTATATATTATATTTGGATTATCCTAAAAAGAATGTTTTTTAGTATCCCATTAGGATGATACCGGCTAATCAATTTTGAATCACCACCAAAATATATATATATATATATATATGAATATATATATATTACACCCTCATTCACCATATTAAACTCTTATTAACTGCATATCATTAATTGCATTAATTCATCCTTGATTCTAGTTAAGATTGAATTTATTTAATGAAAATAGATAATTTTTCCATCGTTAAGAATATACTATATATCTATTCTCAAAAAAGATATACTATATATCTTTTGAGGGTAAATTTTATTATTTACTAGTATTCTTGAAGATTACCATCAACAAATATTTTAGTTGAAACCATGCATCAACACCCATTTATAACTCTAAGACTTTTAATTTCTTTGAATTAATATTTATTAATCAAAAGACTCAAATTATGAAACAATATTAATTTTCGACTATCAAACACAATTAAAAAAGAAAAGAGAAAGATTTTCAAAATTTATCTTGGAAATAAAAGAGTTCTATTCCACCCAACGGTTTTCTTTCTTTTAACCCCTAATAATTTTGTCCAAGAATTTTATTAAAAA
>AWUE01017314.1:0-30409 GCA_001974825.2 Corchorus olitorius
GTTTAATTAAGGTGAATATATATATATATATATATATATATATAGAATGAATTAAAAGTTGGTTAACTTAAATTAATGTGAAAAAGTAAACATAAAATGAATTAAATGTTGTTTTTTTTAAATTGAATTAAAAGTTGTTTAATTAAGGTAAAAGTAAATATATAATGAATTAAAAGCTGATTTGATGAGGAAGAGAGTAGAATATATCTTAGTGGTCTCATAAAATTGATTAAGTGGCATCATCGAATGGGATCCTAAAAAAAGACCCTTTTTAGGATGATACTAATATAATTTAAACAAAAAAATTTGTTTTTATGATTGTAAAAACAAATTTCGCGTCTGAAAATAAGAATAGGAAATTTGGAACAAATGATTTTATTTTTTTGATACTCATGAACATGATATTGAAATGAGCTACACAATAGGAGATAGCCCTCTCCTTTCCTATAATCCCACCCCGCCCATCCCAGGATCGGAACTCGGGACCTCCCACAAGAAGTCACAAGGTTTAACCACTGGGGTGTCCTTTTGGGGAGACGAATGATTTTATTGAAGATGTGGAGTACAATCTCTGAATGAATTACAATGAATTCTAATCCTCTAATTCTTTCTTCGATGAATTTGATTCAAGGGTCTTGATGGACTTGATCTTGAACAAACAGAAATAATCTTCTCCGAATGTGTTGGTGAAGATCGAAATAAATAAATTTTTCTCCAAGGGTTCTTCGATTTGGTAGACTTGATCTTGAACAAAGGAAAATAATCTCCTCCTAATGTGTTGGTGAAGATCAAAATAATGATTTCTTCAGTTTTGGTGAAGATCAAACCAAAAACATCTGTGATACGAATCTAGTTGTTTTAGATTCCAAATCTAGCCTTGAAAATCCATCAAAATCGACTTGAACTCCTTCAACTTCTAGATGGGTAGATCGATGACCTTCACAAGTTTATTCCTCCTCTTTCGTCGGCCTTAAGTCTTCAATCAGACCTGCAATTGTTAACTTAAGAACACAAGATTCACAAACAATCAAGAGTCACAACTTAATTGTTTGCTAGGACTCTACAAGATTGAAGAACCCGAAGTTTTGCTCAAACTAGAACAATGAAGCTAAGATAATCAATTTGGGTGAAAACCTCAATTTTATTAATCAACTCAACTTATGTTTACAAGAGGGGGTTGATGCTTTTATTTAGGCATAGGCAACACCCCTATCCCTAATCCTAAAGCTATATGGGCGGCATAAGCCTAAAGGAAGGAGCAAGGAAAGATCCTACTCCTTATCCTGCTAGGAAAAGTAAAATAACAAGTCTAATTAAACAAGGATTGGACTTAGTCAAACAAGGCCCAACCCAATGTCATCTAAACTAAATAAATAGCTAATTAAAAATAAAATAAAGCCCACAATGACCAAATTACAATTCTAATGGACTAATGCTCATCGATTTCAAGTAAAGTACACAACTTGGAATCGATGGGAAATTTCCTTTGCTTATGATCTCTAATCCCATTCAAATGAACTCTGATGGCCTTCAAGTCTTCAAGATGAGTTCTAACAAGGCCCAATAATGCATCCTTGAACCTTTTAGCTATTGCTCTTGTCATTGGACCTAATGGCATCTTCAATGGATCAAATGGCATCTTAGGCAACTCCGATAAGTTTGAAACTTCTTTGTGCGCATCTCTAGCATCTTCAAGCTTCTCCAAGCCTCCTTGCCGCATGTGCACATCTTCTCCAAGATCTCCATTAAGTTCTTCAAGACCATGATAAGCCCTTGGCGCATCATCCCCTCTCCCTTGAAAAGGATTTGTCCTCAAATCTGCATCATTATCAAACAAGGATAAGTCTGAAACATTAAAAGTAGCACTTACATAGCCATATTCACTAGGAAGATCTAGCTTGTATGCATTGTTGGTGATCCTCTCCAAGACTTGGAATGGACCATCTCCACGAGGTAAGAGCTTAGATTTCCTCTTTTCAAGGAACATTTCCTTCCTTAGATGCAACCAAACCCAATCTCCAGGTTCAAAGATGACCTCTTTGCGCCCCTTGTTAGCATTCTTCATGTAGTGTTGTGTTTTCTTCTTAATTTGAGCTCTAACCTTTGCATGAAGATCCCTAACATATTCGGCCTTGCTTTGCCCATCCATGTCAACTTGCACACTCAAAGGTAAACTCAACAAATCCAATGGGGTTAAAGGATTAAAGCCATACACACATTCAAAAGGTGAAATTCTAGTTGTACTATGTATGCTTCTATTGTATGCAAATTCAACATGAGGCAAACAATCCTCCCAAGTTCTTAAGTTCTTTTTAATCAATGCTCTAAGTAAGGTTGACAAAGTCCTATTAACTACTTCAGTTTGACTATTAGTTTGAGGATGACAAGTAGTTGAAAATAACAACTTAGTACCTAACTTAGCCCACAAAGTTCTCCAAAAGTGACTTAAGAACTTAGCATCTCTATCACTCACAATCGTCTTAGGCATTCCATGTAGTCTAACAATCTCTTTAAAGAACAAATTAGCTACATTAATGGCATCATCAGTTTTAGTGCATGCAATGAAGTGTGCCATCTTAGAAAACCTATCAACAACCATAAAGATAGAATCTTTACCTTTCCTAGAACGAGGCAATCCTAACACAAATCCATGCTAATATGAGTCCATGGTTCATGAGGAATAGGCAAAGGAGTAAACAATCCATGAGGTTTAGATGTAGATTTAGCTTGCAAACAAGTAATGCAACTAGAAACATGCTTCCCTACATCATATCGCATCTTAGGCCAAAAGAAGTGTTCATGCAAAATCTCATAGGTTCTATCAACACCAAAGTGACCCATTAAACCTTCCTCATGCAATTCCCTCACTAGCACAAAACGCAGAGAACAAGCAGGTATACACAATCTAGATTCTTTAAACAAAAATCCATCATGTTTATAATACTTTCCAAAACCAGAATTCTCACATGCTTTAAACACATCACTGAAGTAAGCATCACTAGCATATAATTCCTTAATAAACTCAAATCCAAGAAACTTAGAATCAAGCATGGAAAGTAAAACGTACCTCCTTGATAAAGCATCGGCTACAACATTCTCCTTACATTTCTTGTAGCGCACCACATATGGAAAGCTCTCAATGAACTCAGTCCACTTAGCATGCCTCTTATTCAGCTTTTATTGGCCCTTCAAGTACTTCAAACTCTCATGATCCGTGTGAATCACGAACTCCTTAGGCCACAAATAATGCTGCAACGTTTGTAATGCCCTAACAAGAGCATACAACTCCTTATCATAGGTAGGATAATTCAATGCAGCCCCATTCAACTTCTAACTAAAGTATGCAACAGGTTTCCCTCCTTGCATAAGGACTGCGCCAATACCTACACCTGATGCATCACATTCAATCTCAAAAGTATTGTTGAAGTTAGGTAAACAAGCAAAGGAACATTAATTAGTTTTTCCTTCAAAATCTCAAATGCTTCTTGTTGCTCTTTTCCCCACTTGAATGGTGCATTCTTCTTCATCACACTTGTAATAGGGGCGGCTAAGGTGCTAAAGTCCTTAACAAACCTCCTATAGAACCAGCTAAGCCATGGAATGATCTTACTTGACCAACGTTGGTGGGGATTGGCCAATCATTGATGGCTTTGATCTTATCCTCATCAACTTGTATACCCTGCATAGAGACCACAAAACCAAGGAAAACAAGCTTGTTTGTACAAAAGGTGCACTTCTTAAGGTTAGCATACAACTTCTCAACCCTAAGTACATCTAAAACACATCTCAAATGCTCAATATGGTCCTCTAAATTGCGGCTATACACAAGTATATCATCAAAATAAACAACAACAAACTTTCCAATATAAGCTCTTAAAACATGATTCATTAACATCATGAAAGTACTAGGTGCATTAGTTAATACAAAAAGCATAACTAACCTTTTATACAATCCTAACTTAGTTTTAAAAGCAGTCTTCCATTCATCACCCTCTTTCATGCGAATTTGATGATACCGACTCTTAAGATCAATCTTAGAAAAAAAGCAAGAACCATGCAATGCATCAAGCATATCATCTAATCTAGGAATAACTATTATGTTCAATCAACATAACTGTTATGTTGTTTATTGCCCTACAATCAACACACATTATCCAAGTTCCATCCTTCTTGGGAACAAGCAAAACTGGAACTGCACATGGAGAAAGACTATCGCGCACATAACCCTTTTGAAGTAGCTCTCCAACTTGTTTCTCCAACTCCTTTGTTTCATCAAGATTTGTCCTATAAGCTGGCTTATTTGGAATTTGCGCCCCAGGGGTGAAGTCAATTTGATGTTCAATCCCTCTAATTGGTTGCAAACCACTAGGAATCTCCTCAGGAAAAAAATCGGCATAACCACTCAAAAGAGAAAAAATGTTGCTTGGAAGCTCTCCATCCAAGTTGTTAGTAGCAACAAGTGTATTTTTAAGCATAAGCAAGATCAAAACAAAATTATTATTCAAAGCATTCTTAATCTCACTCTTAGTAGCTAACATACACTCTTTAACAACTTTGTTAGAGCTAGTTTTCTTATCAACCAAAACAGCCTTGTTTTCAACGCAATTAGAACTAGAATTAGCATGCTTTATCTTGTCTTGATCCCTATATTCAGATTCTAATTTAGCAAAATCATCCCTCAATTTCAATTGATCTTTTAAAGCTTCTTGAGGTGATAAAGGAACTAGAGTAAAAGGCTTCTTACCACACATGAAAGAATACTTATTTGTTTCACCATCATGATGTACCTTGTTGTCAAATTGCCATGGTCTACCAAGTAGTACATGACATGCTTGCATTGGTAGAACATCACACAAAACATCCTCTTTGTACCTGCCCAAAGAAAGAGAAACTAAAACTTGTTTGTTAACCCTAATCTCCTCTCTATCATTGAACCAACCTAAGCTATAGGGTTTTGGGTGTTTGGTAGTGGGTAGTTGCAACTCATTCAACAAGTAAACACTAGCTATGTTTGTACAACTTCCACCATCAATGATTACACTACTAGGCTTCCCATTCGCATACATCCTAGTATGAAACAAGTTCTCTCTTTGATTGTGCACATATTCTTTGACATAAGCACTTAAGGTCTTTCTAGCAACCAAACTCTTAAGCGCATAACCCACATTATCATCATCACTCTCTTCTTGCGCAAACCCCTCATCATCATCCCCATCACCACTTGAACCCAAGTTGAATTCCTCATCTTCACTCACTATCTCACCATGATCATTAAGATACATCACCTTCTTATTGACACAATCTTTAGCATAATGACCATAACATTGACACTTAAAACACTTAACATGAGATTTAGAGGAAGAACTAGATGAAGGTTTAGATTCGGATTTAGAACTTACTCCCCTTTGTTGTGCAACCTCCTTCTCCTTGTTGAAAGATTTCGCATCCTTCTTGATGGGAGTTTTCCATGAATTTGATGATGAAAATCCTTTCTTGGCGCCACTCCTCTTAACTTGCCCCTCGGCCTTCAAGGCTTGTTGTAACAAGTCTTCAACATCATAATATTGTTGCATCTCCACAATATCATGAATCTCTCTATTCAACCCCGCAAGAAACCTAGCCATGGTGGCTTGTGATGGTTCCTCAATTTCTGCCCTAGACATCAACAACATCATCTCTGAGTAGTACTCATCAACACTCTTCGATCCTTGCCTTAAGGTTTGCAAATTTTGGTAAAGGGAATTGATGTAGTAGCTTGGCACAAATCTCTTTCTCATGACACTCTTCAATTCCGCCCAAGTATCTATAGGTCTCTCAAAATTTCATCTCCTTTACTGCACTAATTGAATATACCAATTCAAAGCATTCTCAACAAATTCAAGGATAGCAATTTGTACCTTCTTAGATTCGGCAAAGGGGTGATAATCAAAATACATGTCTAGTTTTGACTCCCACTCTAAGTAGTCCTAAGGTGTCCCTCTCCCATTGAGCTTTGGAATCTTTTATTTGATATTGTCCTTAGGCTCATCTCTTTGTTCACCTCTCCTAGGCTGCAAGTTTTCATTGTAGGCATGGCCACCAAGTTCTTGTTGCCTTAATCTTCCCATTGGATCAATTCTCCTAACAACTTGCCTTTGTTGAGGTTGTTGTTGATGCCTTTGCTCATTGCCTTGTGCGGCATTGTAGACACCCATTTTTGGCCTGTATACTTTAATTTGGAGTAAATTGCTTCTTAATTTGTATTTAGGAGTACTCTTGTCAATTCTTAGTTTTCTAGGGCATTTTGATCGATTTACGTCTTGCATTAGCCTTTGCACTTCAGTTTAGTTTGCATTAGCATTTAGCATCTCATATTTGCATAAGCCATTTTGCATTGTAAAGGTAATTAAACATTTGGTATTGGGTTAGGATATTAAAATTAGAATTGGGTAGTTTGTATTCTTTGGGCTTGTATTTAAGTATTCTCAACTTGGGCTTTAAAATTGGGTAGTTTGCACTTGGACTTATTTTTTAGGATTAGGAGTGGCCTGGTTCTTTACAGTTATTTTTACAGGAATGAAATGACAATAATTTTCAAGATGGCATTGCATGTTACATGCTGGCTTCTATTAGTGCATTGTTACGTCATAAGATTTAGAAGAAAAGAGAGAAAAAGAGGCCATATATCATAAATTACAAACTGAAGCGAAAGTCCACTTTTGGCATTTATACAAAGTGCAAATTCAAAAGAGTCAAGGGTTACAAGGCGGCATGTTTACATCCCTTATTATAACCCCATGATTCATCCCTCCCTTTCCTTTGTTTTCTTTCTCACAAGGTCGAGCTTAGAACCTGCAAAGAAGAACAGGACACGAGAGACAGGAACAGATTGTGCCCCCAGGCTTAAAAGGGCAAGTGATTGAGCCAAAAACAACCCTATTTTTATGACTATTTTTCTATGTTTTTGGATCTATCTATGCTTAAATATATGCTATTTTGATAATATTTGTGTTTTGAATCCTTAAGAGATGTGAAATTGAGAATTTGTTAATTTTCACTACTTTTGGAGCTATTTTGATGACTTTTTACACAGATTTGAGCATAGCAATTTTGAGTATAGATTTGGAGATTCGAAACTCGTATTTAAAGACTCATTGAAGATAATTTTGAAGATTTGAAGACTTTGAAGAATTATTTCAAGGAGCAAGAATTGAAGATTGGAGCTTTAAATGCGAAGGATTGAAGACAAGCCATGAATTAAGCCCGGAAGCCTTGGAATTTTGGATATTTTATATGGGATAATACTCAGCCCATATAAGCCCACAATTGGAATTAAAAACCCAATTTTTGCCGCATATGTCTAAGGAAATATCTAATTCCCGCTTATTCCCACTTCTAGTCCTAACAGGATTAGGATTCAACGCAGTTTTGGTAGAAAAATCATAAATTTCTGCTCAGACCTCAGTTTTAGTCCCGTGAGTAGGCGTTGGAAAGCTAACTTCGAGATCTACAACTTTCCTTTGAAGTCCAAGACCCAATTCTGCCGTTTTCAAGCCCAAAAATGCTGTCTAAGTTCCTGCTCGAATCCAGAAAATTCCAGGATCCTAGTCTGACTTGGATTCTACTATAGGAAGAATTTTAATCCAACTTGGAGACCAAGTCAGCCCCAAAACCGTCCTAGAGTCTTTCCTAGTTAGAGTTGAAGTCTTGACGGTTATTTCCACTATAAATAGCCACCTTAGGTCTAGGTTTTCAATGCACATGTAGATCTAAAAATTGTATTTGGTAGAATTGTTGAAGATTTGGAGGACAAAAGCCCTAGAGGATAAGTTTTTCTTCTTATTCTTTAAATGCTCACTCAATTCATGAGTGGGTAATCCTTTTCTTTTCTCCAATGTAGAATTTAATTGATCTCTTGATTTATATAATGGTGAGATTTTGTGCTTATATATGATAATTGTTAGAATATTCCTTTGATCTCTGTTTTAATTCTATGTTGCTTGTTTTGATGGATTGAGCCGGCGCTTTCTTGATAAATTAAGTTAGCATTAGCTAGATCAAGTCGAGGATTAGTAGTCCAGGCTTGGTTGTTTGTAGGAATTGATTGAGAATTAACACCTCCTTCCAAGAGAGATAAGAGACGTTGAGTGAGAAATTACTCTTTGTGCTTGTATAAATTACTAGTTCTTAATGCTTTGTTTCTTGGTGAATCTTTAAGCCTTAATCGGGTAATTGATTTCTTAGGAAGTAAAAGGGGTAATTTAAGTCTTAACCGGTAATCTTATCTAATTAAGGTAATTTAGGATCTAATTCCAACAAGCTATTCTTTGTTTTCATAATTTTTAGATATCAATGATCCATGTTATAATTGTTAAGAGGGATATTAATTCTATGTTGGAGGTTTTTATTAATTGTTTTCTTGATTATTCACTGCTTTCTTATTAATTGTTTTCTTTAATTTTCTTGATTGCCTTCTTATTTAATTTTAATTGTTAGTTAGATTAGATTTAATTTCACTATAAAAATTCCCTTAGTTTTATTTGTCTGCTTTAAGAAAAAGATAAATAACCTATCTCTCTGTGGGTTCGACCCCTACTTGCCCTATCTGCTTTAGTTAGGATTTTGTTGGGATTTTATTTTTTATGATTTGCTGACGACCGATCATAAATTTTGGCGCCGTTGCTGGGGAGATTGTAAATTATTTTTCTTTTTCTATTTAATTTGCACTTGATCTTCTTTTATTTTGTAGGAAAAATTCAATGGAGCAATCACGTTCGTTAAGGGAGCTAAATTTCAACTGTGAAGTGCCGCCCCTATGTATTGATTATCCAGCCATGGATATGACATACCAACTGAAGCCAGGAGTACTCTGTATGTTGCCGACTTTTCAAGGAGAACCTCATGAGAATCCTCATGAGCACCTGCAAAGTTTCTTTATCAAGTGTGCTGCAATCACTGGGATGCCTAAAGAACAAGCTAAGTTTCGAACTTTTCCGCTCACTCTTGAAGGAAAAGCGAAATGCTGGTTTGTAAGCTTATCATCGAAATCCATAACTTCGTAGAAGGGATTGGAGATAACATTCCTGAACAAGTATTTTCCAGAAACAAAGTGAGTTGTTGTCAGAAAATGAATCAGTTCTTGTCAACAATCACCTGATGAGAAGTGGCACCAATACTGGAAAGATACAATGAGATTTGTGCAAGTTGTCCTTATCACAACTTGAGTGAAGCACTTCTAATTCAGAATTTTTATGATGGACTTCTCTGTGAAGATCGAACATATATTGATTCTGCAAGTGGAGGAAGCTTAACACTCAAAACACCTGAAGAAGCAAGGAAGCTGCTCAACACCATGACTGAAAACATACATCAGTTCAGTTCCACTGATGAAACTATGTTGCCTAAACCATTCGAGTTACAAAACGAACGACTAAATCACCTTGAAGCAAATATCAAATCGATAACTGCTCAGCAAGGAGATTTAGTGAAGATGTTCACAAACATGATGACTATATTCTCTCAAAGACCCATGCCGCCACCCTCAAGCATAAATCAAGGATGTCTGAAGGAGCATGCAAATGGACTGAACAAGACACAAGGATATGAAGTCAACTCAACGAAAGAAACTCAACGGTGGTATGCACAATATATGGAATTACCTAATGTTCCATTCCCACCTACGACATCACTACCTCCAGCACCTGCTTTCTCGGCTGAACCACCACCAGTTGTTGTACCTAGAATTCAAGAGTCTAGAGAAGAGGAGATTCCAGCCAAACCCAAGAAGGAACAACCTACTTCATCATCAAGAGCTTCTCGACCTAAATCAAGATTCGAAGGGATGAAGGAGATGGAAACCACTTACGGTCCACCACCGTTTCCTCAAAGGTTTGCACAACAACTCAATTCGCTTCGGAATTTAGAGTTAATATTCCTTTGCTTGCTGAGGTTGTAAGAGTGCCCAAGTACGCTTCTTTTCTCAAAGATCTATGCACTGCTAAGATAAAATTTTCTGAAAAATATGCCTGCTTGAATGAGAATATATCTGCTGCTTATCAGAGAAAATTGCATCATAAAAGTAAAGATTTAGGATCTTTTTCTATTCCTTGTAAAATTGGAAAAGAAAAGATAGAAAAAGCTATGTGTGAATTTGGATCTTCAATTAATATTATGCCTTTTTCTATCTACTCCCAATTGAAAATAGAACATATGATTGAAACTGATCTTACTGTGCAATTTGCTGATGGAACTAACATTAAACCTGAAGGTTTAGTTGAGAATGTTTTAGTGCAGATAGGAGATTTTGTTTTTCCTGCAGATTTCTATGTCCTGAAAATGATCTTCATCTACCTCACTTGCCGTTGCTGCTAGGAAGACCCTTTCTTACAACAGTCAGCACGAATTTTGGCATGAAAGATGGAAAACTCAGCATGGAATTTGATGGTGAAATTATTAAATTTGACATAAATGAAGCCATGAAAACTCCTGCTGAGATCCATTCAATTTATGCAATCGATGTAGTTGAAGCTTGCTCTGAACAAGTTCAATCACTTCAATATGAAGATGACCTTGAACTAGTTATTGCAGAGAGCCTGGATGAAGAAGAAATCAAGGAAGCAGAAATCCTAACGCCAGAAGATGTAGCAGAAGCCATCAGAGAATTGGAGACATCACTTGCTGTTGAAGAAAAAGCATCAGTCGCCTACATCAGTTTAGAGCCAACGCCAACGCCCCTGCCATCCATCATTCAACCACCTGAAGTCAAGCTGAAACAACTACCTGAAGGCCTGAAATATGTATCCTTTGGAGACAAAGAGACCCTGCTTGTTGTTTTTTCAAGTAAATTGAATAATTTACAAGAAGAACAACTCATCAGAGTTTTGAAGGAATACAAGGAAGCCATTGGATGGACTATAGCTGATATTAAAGGAATAAGTCCTACTATATGCATGCATAGGATTCGACTTGAAAATGATGTAGTACCTGTTCGACAGCCACAAAGAAGACTCAATCCGAACCTTGCTTAAGTCGTCAAGGAAGAAATTCTTAAATTACTTGGAGTTGGTCTCATTTATGCTATATCAGATAGTAAATGGGTCAGCCCTGTCCAAGTACTTCCCAAGAAGTCTGGATTCACCGTCGTAGAAAACAAGGATGGAGAGCTAGTTCCTCAAAGACTACAAAATGGATGGAGAGTATGCATCGACTACAGAAAGCTGAACTCGGCTACAAGGAAGGACCACTTTCCATTGCCATTCATCGACCAGATGTTGGAGAGGTTAGCATGCAAAACCTACTATTGTTTTCTGGATGGGTATTCAAGATACTTCCAGATTCCAATTGCACCTGAAAACCAAGAGAAGACCACCTTTACATGCCCTTTCGGTACGTATGCCTATACAAGAATGCCTTTTGGTTTATGCAATGCACCTGCGACTTTTCAAAGGTGTATGATGAGCATCTTTCTAGATTATGTGGGAGATAAGATGGAACTATTCATGGATGACTTCACTGTCTATGGAGAGAACTTCAATCAATGCCTTCATAATCTAGAACTCATCTTGAAAAGATGTGTTGAAACCAAATTGGTATTGAACGCCGAGAAGTGCCACTTCATGGTAGAACAAGGCATTGTTCTAGGCCATGTAGTATCCAAAGAAGGGATGCAAGTCGACAAAGCCAAAGTTGATGTAGTTCAGAACCTGCCTTATCCAACATGTGTCAAGGATATTCGATCATTTTTGGGCCATGCTGGATTCTACAGAAGATTCATCAAAGATTTCTCGAAGATTTCAGCACCAATGTGTAGATTACTTCAGAAAGATGTAGCCATGGTGGCTTGTGATGGTTCCTCAATTTCTGCCTTAGACATCAACAACATCATCTCTGAGTAGTACTCATCAACACTCTTCGATCCTTGCCTCAAGGTTTGCAAATTTTGGTAAAGGGAATTGATGTAGTAGCTTGGCACAAATCTCCTTCTCATGACACTCTTCAATTCCGCCAAAGTAACTATAGGTTTCTCCAAATTTGATCTTCTTGAGTGCATTAATTGATTATACCAATTCAAAGCATTCTCAACAAATTCAAGGATAGCAATTTGTACCTTCTTAGATTCGGCAAAGGGGTGATAATCAAAATACATGTCTAGTTTTGACTCCCACTCTAAGTAGTCCGAAGGTGTCCCTCTCCCATTGAACTTTGGAATCTTTTATTTGATATTGTCCTTAGGCTCATCTCTTTGTTCACCTCTCCTAGGCACGCAAGTTTTCATTGTAGGCTTGGCCTCCAAGTTCTTGTTGACTTAATCTCTCCATTGGATCAATTCTCCTAACAACTTGCCTTTGTTGAGGTTGTTGTTGATGCCTTTGCTCATTGCCTTGTGCAGCATTGTAGACACCCATTTTTGGCCTGTATAATTTAATTTGGAGTAAATTGCTTCTTAATTTGTATTTAGGAGTACTCTTGTCAATTCTTAGTTTACTAGGGCATTTTGATAGATTTACGTCTTGCATTAGCCTTTGCACTTCAGTTTAGTTTGTATTAGCATTTAGCATCTCATATTTGCATAAGCCATTTTGCATTGTAAAGGGAATTAAACATTTGGTCTTGGGTTATGATATTAAAATTAGAATTGGGTAGTTTGTATTCTTTGGGCTTGCATTTAAGTATTCTCAACTTGGGCTTTAAAATTGGGTAGTTTGCACTTGGACTTATTTTATACGATTAGAGTGGCCCAGTTCTTTACAGTTATGTTTACAAGAATGAAATGACAATAATTTTCAAGATGGCATTGCATGTTACGTGCTGGCTTCTATTAGTGCATTGTTACGTCATAAGATTTAGAAGAAAAGAGAGAAAAAGAGGCCATATATCATAAATTACAAACTGAAGCGAAACTCCACTTTTGGCATTTTTACAAAGTGCAAATTCAAAAGAGTCAAGGGTTACAAGGCGGTATGTTTACATCCCTTATTAGAACCCGATGATTCATCCCTCCCTTTCCTTTGTTTTCTTCCTCACAAGGTCGAGCTTAGAACCTGCAAAGAAGAACAGGACACAAGAGACAGGAACAGATTGTGCCCCCAGGCTTAAAAGGGCAAGACACCATTAAATTGGTGAAAACCCTGGTTCAATAAAAAGGCTAGCAGCATGCAAAAGGTCACAAGAGCAGTCCAGCAGTATGTAGAAGATAATTGTTAAAACAAAGGAAAACAACAGTGACACAACAACACAAGAACAACAAGAAGATAGCATGCAAGGCAGTGAGTACAAGCAAGCGCATGGCAGTGAAGCACATACAAAGAAAAAGAACCGAAAGCCTGGGGGATTTCGTTGGTGGCCAAGTGGGGAATAAGATTCAAGATCGACCCCTAAACCTCAGATATGCCAACAAGGCCTTAAAACATGCACATGCAAAGTGGATTAGGCAAAGCAGCATACATGGCACTTCACACAGCATACGAATCACCAAAGCATGGCATGATCACAGTAGCGTAGACGTATACAATCGGCATTTAACAAAGAAATTTGGACCAAAGCAGGACCATCAAGGCATTCAGGCATTTAGCACCCCATTAACATTTAAAATAGAAATCAACACATAATTCATGATGTGCTCGAATCGAAGACAATGAGCAGGAAGCAAAGTTATTAGAACAGGGTCATAACAGTGGCAACAAACTGCAAAGCAACTGAAAGAAAAATTCATAGACAATTGAGCAGCAGAGTTCAGTCAAGTAAGCAAGCAACTGTGCAGCCACTGTCCATCATGAATAGTGTCATTGCCTCAGAATTTCAGTCTCACATTCAATCATTCAGCAAATCAAGACAACAAGGCAATGCCTTATAAAGTTCCAATACACTCTAATTGGCAAGAATCCTGTCCAATGCAGTAAATAAATTCCAAGGCTATCAGAGAGGCAAGGTGTTTAAAATGCATGCCTATCCCAGAAACAAAGACAACAATCAATTCATGGGCATAAAGGCACTAAATGGCAGTAACCAGGAGCAAAATAATGAAGACTTAGCATCAAAACAACTCAAAACAAGCCAGGGGAAGACATATGGACCAAATGCAGCTGCTAATATTCAAACCAAGCATGAAGAAGTTTAATAAGACTAGCTATGGGAATTCAGCAGTATTGCTAGACAACACAAGGAAATGGCATCCAAACAAAGTGCATTACAGTTTATGGTATCAAGTCATGGATTCGAGAATAATGCAAGGGCAAATAATCAATATCCAGTGACAATTCAGAAACGTCCAATAGAAGGGGGAAGGCTCAAACAGGTTCAAGACAGTAGACCTGTGAGAATACAGAGCATAATGAAGACATAACAAGACCTCAAATGATGCCAAAACAACAGCTTTCAACAGAGCAAATGAACAAAGGGGCATAAGCATATGAGATTTTGAAGCAATAATAGGCAAACAAAGCACAAAAGAGCTCAATCAGTGCATCAAGCTTAAGACTAACTAGATGAGGAGACGGTGTCCAAAGGGGTCAAAGGGCGCCATGAGTTCGGTATTATGCACAGGTCAGCAACATAGGCTACTTGAATGCCACCTCAGCGTTGTCATCGCTCTAACAGGACCTGCAAAAGACAAACCAAGGGCTAAAATGAAATCAGGGAGTGGCTAAAATAAAGAGCAAACAAAAATAAAAGGACTATACAAGAAATAGGTCACTGAAGAAGATGACTCACCTATTGAGTACAAACCTCTAACTCATTCGTCCAGCTCAATTCTTATCCGAATTGCTCACCTGCACCACTAAAAAACAAGGAATCAGAAGGAACCTGGGGAAAAAAATGAATATAAAAAAGGGGATTATCACACACAAGGGAAGGAAGGTTTTATAGATTTAATATTTGGGAAAAAATTGAGAAAAAGCTTTGATTTTTTTTTCGAAAAATCAAACAGAAGCCAACACAAACTCACCGGTAAGTGATACAGTCTACACTCTCTCATTTTTCATACACAGATTACAGATGGGGGATTTTACATGTTTACACACAAAAACAGGGAGATTTGCTCATTCTCTCTCGGATCATTCTCTCCCCCAAAACTTCAGGTTTTTCTCTTGATAGGCTAGGGTTAATAGTGAGGGGTCCCTCTCCCATTGAACTTTGGAATCTTTTATTTGATATTGTCCTTAGGCTCATCTCTTTGTTCACCTCTCCTAGGCCGCAAGTTTTCATTGTAGGCTTGGCCTCCAAGTTCTTGTTTCCTTAATCTCTCCATTGGATCAATTCTCCTAACAACTTGCCTTTGTTGAGGTTGTTGTTGATGCCTTTGCTCATTGCCTTGTGCGGCATTGTAGACACCCATTTTTGGCCCGTATACTTTAATTTGGAGTAAATTGCTTCTTAATTTGTATTTAGGAGTACCCTTGTCAATTCTTAGTTTTCTAGGGCATTTTGATAGATTTACGTCTTGCATTAGCCTTTGCACTTCAGTTTAGTTTGCATTAGCATTTAGCATCTCATATTTGCATAAGCCATTTTGCATTGTAAAGGTAATTGAACATTTGGTCTTGGGTTAGGATATTAAAATTAGAATTGGGTAGTTTGTATTCTTTGGGCTTGCATTTAAGTATTCTCAACTTGGGCTTTAAAATTGGGTAGTTTGCACTTGGACTTATTTTTTAGGATTAGGTGTGGCCCGGTTCTTTACAGTTTTGTTTACAGGAATGAAATGACAATAATTTTCAAGATGACATTGCATGTTACATGCTGGCTTCTATTAGTGCATTGTTACGTCATAAGATTTAGAGGAAAAGAAAGAAAAAGAGGCCATATATCATAAATTACAAACTGAAGTGAAAGTCAACTTTTGGCATTTTTACAAAGTGCAAATTCAAAAGAGTCAAGGGTTAGAAGGCGGGATGTTTACATCCCTTATTAGAACCCCATGATTCATCCCTCCCTTTCTTTTGTTTTCTTCCTCACAAGGTCGAGCTTAGAACCGGCAAAGAAGAACAGGACACAAGAGACAGAAACAGATTGTGCCCTTAGGCTTAAAAGGGCAAGACACCATAAATTGGTGAAAACCCTGGCTCAATAAAAAGGCAAGCAACATGCAAAAGGGCACAAGAGCAATCCAGCATTATGTAGAAGATAATGGGCAAAACAAAGGAAAACAGCAGTGACACAACAACACAAGAACAACAATAAGATAGTGTAGACACCCATTTTTGTCCTATATCCTTTACTTAAATCAATTTGTTGTTTAATTGGCACCAGGGTCAGCTAGGGGCATTTTGGTCATTCCTGCACATTCAGCGGCATTTTGGTCATTTTTGCACACTCAGGGGCATTTTGGTCATTTTTGGCATATTCAAGGGTATTTTGGTCATTTGCACGTTCAGCGCATTTTGGTCATTTTTTTTAAAAAGGGGGGGTGTGCATCTTGGTCGTTTGATCCATTTCGTTTAGCATGTTTATGTTAGCATTTAGCTTTTAGTAGATTGCTTCTAGATTGCTTTCAATTGCACTTGCATGATCCCAATTAGTAATGAGCATTTACACTTGGTCACTTGTCTTAAAACTTTGGTCACTTGTTTTAATGTAAAATCAATTTTAGTACTTTGCTTTTCACATTACGTGCATAAATAGAAGTAGACATTGCATTTTTATTAGCATAACATTGTTATTATAAAATAGGAAATTGGAAAAGGAAAGATGGGAACAACAAAATACAAAAAAAGAGAATGTTTGAAAGTCATAAAAAAAGAAGAAAAAAACTCTTTCTTTCTTGATTAATTCTAGCATATATGCCATACAAAAATACAAAAAGATTTTTATTTAGGCCTTATTTTATACATATCATCAAAATACGAAAAAAAATGGAATAACTCCTAGTTTAGCTTGCATAATCCCATTTCCTTTGTCTTTCCTTGAGAATCAAACTTCTGTTTTCTACTCTACTATCCTTTGTTGATCCAGGCCTGCAAGCAAGGAAAAAAGATGGGTTACTAGAATGACAAAGCCTGATTATGATTCTGCCCATATAATTACTAGAATGACAAAGCCTGATTATGATTCTGCCCAAAGATTGAATAAATATTGGTAGCAACAAACAAGGCTTTTTACAATCAACAAAGCATGGAATAGTCTCATCTATCAAGCAATCAGAGGCAATTAAAAGTCAGTAGCATTAAGGAGCATACAATTCAGCAAAATCTCAAAGAAGTCAGAGGGAGTTGCACACACTACATCCAACATATAAGCCAGCAGAGTATTCACCCAAATTCATGGCTACAATAAAAAGAAACAAAACACCATTTCTACTTCACATTGAAAGAAAATAAGCAGTTGCAAGCAAAGCACCCATACAAAATCAGAATGTAAAACAGTGGCATGGAACCAATTAATCATAGCTCAAGTCATCTAGGGAACATTTTAGCATAATCATCATCATTAGCTCATTCAATAAAACAAAAGCAGTTATACTACAAAACAAGAACAGAAAATACCTGAAGAGATTCACCTCCCTTGCCAGCTCACCCTACCTCAACCCCTGATCTTATCTTCAATAGCCTGTAACGAAAAAAAAATGGTTAGGGAGTCAGTTAACGCAAAAGAAGGGGGAGAAATCCATTGAACCAAAAAAAAGGAAAAAAAAACAGATACAGGCTCCCTGATTCAAAAATTCTACACAACTATCTATCCTCTCTCTCTGGATCATATCTCGCTCCTGACTCTCACACACAAAAAGAAAAAGATCGGATTCACTCCCTATCATCTGGTTCTCTCTCACACTTTCTCTCTCCCAAAAATCCTACCCTCACCCTCATTTCTCTCAAACCTTCCCATACAGAAATCTCTTTCCCATTTTTCAACAACCTCTACAGCAACCACTCGGATCTTCCCACTCTCTCTCTCTACACATCGACTCTCTCTTCTCACACTCGGAGGACTCATCATCTCCCTCACAGAATACATACACTCCATACACCCTTCTCCCTGGATTCTCTCCATTCTCTCACACATACACACTATCCACATAAACCACCACATATACATTCACACTCCACTCTCATACCAAAGACACACTAGGATTCTCCACAACTTCAAATTCTCCACCAAAAAACACGGACACAAAAACAAAAAAAAAAGAGAAGCCTTACCTCCGTCTCGTCCTTTCCCTCTCTCAAATCTCGATTTCCTCCACTCTTAGTTTCCGTCGGTTACAACTTCCAAATTGATGGCATTTGTCTCGTTTCTTTTTATGTTTGCCTTGTTTTTGAGGGGTTTTGAAGCTTGAGAAGTCGGGTTTGTGATTGGGAAACACATCGGGCTGAATCGGCAGTTTTGAAGGATGGAGAAGAGTTTATCGCAAAAGAGATAGCATTAGGTTTTGAAGGAAATGGTCCATCGAAGAAGAGGAAGCCACCTGATTTGAGAGAGGAAACCACAGCGTCGAGGTGAAGGAAGTGGCGACGGTGGCGTATTACCAGATCTAGGGTTAGGAAAATGAGGTGCGGGCTTTGCGGAGAAGAAGAAGGCCTAGGCTTATAAGCTTATAACCTCCAAACGACGTCGTTTCAGGTGATATCTTTTAAAACCTTTCAATTTCATGCAATTAAGTCCTATAGGTTTTTATTGAATTCACATAAAGCATGCAATTTATTTCCGTTTACAATATAGTCCCTGATGTAGGATAATGTTTGTTAATTGATTCAATTTCACCCTTGATTAAAGATTTTATTTTTTATTTATGCATCCTAATCCCTAATTTAAGGTTTATGTCTTAATTAAATGCAATTTGATCTCTGTTTTATTCAATTTGACCCCTGATTTTAGAGATTATGCTAGGATTTTGCAATTGAGTGCTTGATTTATATTATTGGTATTTAATTTGTGCTTTTTGTTTTTGAATTGTGCTAATTAAATATGGAAATTAGGATTTAGGCTAAAAATTGGGTTTTTAGTGAAAATTATGTTTATTCATGGCAAATTGATTTTGAAATCTTGATGGTCAAGTTGGAAGTAATTTAAATTGATTTTTTAATTTCGAAACGAGTTAATTTGGATTTGAAAAATTGAGGTTTTGATTTAAAGTTATGGTTTTTCCTTAAATTAAAAATGACTTGAGGATGACATGTTAAGACACTTTGGGTCTTTTTTAATTCTTGGAAAAAACAAAGCTTGGGGTTAAAAACCCAATTTTCCAAATTCGAAATTAACTTAAAAGAAATTAGTGAATCCTTTTAAATGACTTTTAATTTGGGAATTAAGATTTTCAGTCTAAAGATTTGATTTCCTAAAATTAGATTTGATTATTTTCCTTTAGCTTGGATTCAAATTGTTCTTGTTTTGGTATTTTGATATAGATTTACATCTTGATTTGTTTATATGCCTCCTGAACTTCGCTAATGATCTTCTTAGTGTGCAGAAAAGGTCCCCTGTAGACCCAGTCCGGCCCATAAGTTTTTATTTCTCTTTAGCTTTTATTAATTTGTTAATTTGGTCCAGTCGGAATTTGGTTTGTAATAACTTAGTAGAAATAGACTTCAACTGCATGCATATCATACTTATTTGTATGTTTAAACTGTCTGCATTACACGCCACTATTACTATGTTCCGATATATAAAGTGTCGTTTTTTACTATGACGGGTGAATTCCGGGTAAAGATGCATGAGCACAATCTCCCGGATTTTGCTCTGAGATCGAACAACCTTTACGAATATCCCTGGGGCGCCGGGCTAGGTTCGTAATGGTTGACCCGAGTAAACCCCACTTTATCGATCAAATGATTAAAATGAACCAGTTCATGCATCATCTGCATTCATTTTCCTTCCCTTTTAAGCATAATCAAGAAAACACAAAAAGATCATTCTTCTCCAAAAAAACGTTTTTTTAAAAATCAGTGTTCTCTTATTCGATTTTCAAAATTAAGAAAATAATAAATCATGAGATTTCAAGGTAAGCATTTTCAAATAAAACCCTTTTTAAGTAAACTCAAAAGGAGATTTTGGAGAATAAAAAGTTTGGATAAGTTCCAGAAGATGGTTTTGGAAAATAGAGAAATCCAAAAGAAGATTTTGGAAATTAATAAAATTGGTAAGTTTTTAGGAAAAATCAAATGGTAAAAGGTTTTGTCATAGCATTTTCAAAATTTCCTTTTCGAAGAGAAAAGGATAAACAAGAGAGCAAATAGTGAAAGAGAAACGTGATTGGATTAACCGACAGTGTTCGATTATATTCTTCGAATTCTCGACATCGTTTTCAAAAAGTGATTTTGTTTTCCTTTTATAACCCTTTTTAATCAAGATTAAGATTTAAAAGCAACCTTCAGTATTAACCCATTAGATTTAGTTTAGGCTAGAGGTACCGTCGTTTGACGGGCATCTCGGGGGTGCTAATTCTTCCCCGAGCGTAACCGATTCCCGAACCCATAGACTCTGGTTAAACAGACTGTATTATGTTTAATATTACCTTCGCCAAGCCTGGGTTAATATTAGACTTAATAATCGGATAGGTGGCTAATCACACCATTAAAAAGATTAGTGGTGACTCCTTCTTACCAACGTCGTCTCGAAAGAGTTCCCCGGACCCGAACATTGCGACAGCTTGGCGACTCCGCTGGGGACCAGTTAGAGAGTCAGACCTCACTTAGTTTAAGCAAGATCTAGGGTTAATAAATTGGTTGCCTTGTTTTGTTTTCGTTTTGTTTTGTTTGTTTGATGTTATTGCTTTTATGCTTTGATATTTCTGCTATCTTCACCCATATCTTGTTGTTTTCTTTGTCTTCTGTTGTGGTTAGTTACTAGGTCTATCAGGTATAGTTTTAGGGTACTGGTAAGTTGTTCCTTCACACACTTCACCTTATACTTTGCATTCATGCATGAGATCGCCTCAAACCCGGGCATACCTATTAGTTTTGGGACGTATAATAGCAAGCCTTCGTGGGACTCGTATGTCCTCATGCAGGTTGTGCGAAAAACCTCCACCCAAGGAAATTCTACTAGCCCAGTAATGCATATTAGTGGGTTGAATTGGGAACCTTTAGGTGAAACCTCACCCAGCATATAGTGAAGCGGCTTCTCGCCTAGGTAGGTCTAAACCCGTGAGGATGAGTGCATTAGGTACACATAAGGAACATCTTTTACCCTTAACTCTCGTTTTTCAAAAAAATAAGGACCATAGAGAGAGTACCCCTTTTACTCTCAATAAATAGACCACCCGCCCCAAGGGCATTTTTGTCCTTTTAAGTTTTTGGAAAAATAAAAGGTTTTTGAGGAATAAGAAGGGGCCTAAGTTTTTCTTTAATTTTCAGTTATTACTTAATTTCCTTGTGGTTACTAACTCATTTCCTTGTTTTCTTATTTTCTTGTTCCTTTTTCAAACATTCTGCATTCACGTGCATGTGTAGGATTTGCCAGACTACAATCGGAGTAAAAGATCCTTGATTAAGAACAAGAGACCATGACACCTTGCTCATAATAAAAGAAATTCAACAAAAGAAGACTCGGTAGTCATGAAGTTTAGTTTAAATTGTTAACCTGCATTGTACTTAAAATGGAAATTTCATATTGAATATATTGATGTACCAAACTTTGGCTTAGAAAGCTTAATCAAGTATTCTTCATTCCAATTGTCCTATGGCAAATTGCATTCATACAAAGCATTGATCAGGCATGGAGCAGTCATCATAAGTATTTATGCACGCCGACAAATGAAGGGCTTTAATTGGACACTAGTTTGTGGCAATTAAAGCCTGGATGTGAGATGTGAAATTCATAAAACTTCGATGGAAGATTCCAGGTGGTTTTGTGCATTTCATTTCTTATGGCAAAGTTGTACTGCATTCATGTTTAATTTGGTATAATTTATCATGCATCATGACATCACTTGCAATAATTGGAGTTGGAACACTTTAATAAGGGGGTTCTAATTCATGGTTCCATTCTAAAGGTTCCAAGATAGATCAGCATCAGCACTTCACATGATCGAAAGCTAAACCCATGGCCGGTCAGCATATCGAAGAATTTGAGGAATTGAAGCGGGACAGGGATGAAGTGAAGGAGCAGTTAAGACAAGCTTTGGAAACAATAGCTAGACTGACAGCAGCTTAGGAAGCCCCGGCAAAGGAAGGAATGACTAATGGAAAAGCGACTGGTTCTGATGGAAAAGTCGAGAACCCTTAGAGCAATGGCAAAACGCATGTTGATGCAGTCAATGACACGCCATTAGGGTATTATCCCACTACACCCTACCGCTCAAGGAGAGGATTCACATGTCCAGTATGAAAATCCAGTGCACTATGACTCAGGAACACTAACCGCAGGTCAAGATAATTTGGCAGATGAGAACAAGCGCATGATAAGCTTGATTGATGAAAGGCTTCGTGGGTTAGAAGGTTCAAGTAGTTACCATCAACTCATCAATATTGCGGAGCTGTCATTGGTAGATGATTTGGTCATACCACCGAAATTCAAGATCCCGGATTTCGAGAAATTTGACGGGACCAGGGATTACCCGAACAATCATCTGAAAAGTTATGCGAGGAAGATGGGTCCCTATGCTGCGAATGAGAAACTTATGATCCATTACTTTCAGGATAGCTTAGCAGGCACGACCTCCACATGGTACAATCAGCTTGATAAACACCACATCCGTTCCTGGGACGATCTCGCAAAAGCTTTTATTGATCAATACAGGTACTTGGTGGACTTGGCCCCAAATAGGGAATCTCTGAATTCCCTAGAAAGGAAGCCTAATGAGAGTTACACAGAATTTGCTCAGCGCTGGAGGGATATGGCTGCTCAGGTCAGGCCAATGATAGAAGAATCAGAAATTTCTGGGCTTTTCATCGATACTCAAAAGTCGATCTTCTATGACAAGTTGTTCAGCATGTCAGGTGAACCATTTGCAAAGATTGTGGTGATAGGACAGAAGCTCGATAATGGCATTAAGGCAGGGAAGTTCATTGTTCCAGATGAGACTAGCAAAGGGTCCGTTGGAGGGAAGAAAGATGAAGTCAGTAATGTCGGCCAGCAGCCTTATATTCCTTGTCATTCCCCTCCAATGTACAATTATCCTCGGGATAATCAGGGCACAGTCAACTACTATCGCCCACATAAGCCAGTCCAACCTTTTTACCATGCTTATGGGTATTATGCACCACCTCAGACATATCCTTACAATTATCAGTACTCAGGAAGCATCAATGCAGTTGGAGGGACACCTTTCCGTCCAAGGCCATTTAATCCTATCCAAGGTTCCTCATGGCTAGCACAGCAAAAAGCTCCAGCTTACTTTCCAGGAAATGCAGATCCCATAAAGAGCAATGTCCCTATTGACCCAATTCCATGCGCCTACACTGAACTTCTGCCTCAACTACTCCAGCAGGACTTACTACAAAGGTTACCAGGTGTTAATCCCATGAAGCCTCCTCTACCAGTATGGTATGATGTTACAACTCATTGTGATTATCACTCCGGATCCGAAGGGCATACAACGGAGAATTGTCGACGATTGAGGTATGCTGTACAGGAATTAGTGAGGTCCGGAAGGCAAAGTTTTGGCAATGCGGCACAAGTTGATCCCTTGCCAGCTCATGAAGAAACCCAAGCAAACATGGTTGAAACTGAAGAGGTTTCCAGAAGAATATGAGTATCTTAGACAAGCGGGTTGATTTCAAGAGATATGCCAGATATGAATGCTATTTTACTCTAGTAGTATGGAGACATAATAACTTCCATCCCGACACTTATGCCTAAGAGTGTTGGTGAACAGTTCTATGTTGGGCTTTCTTTTTCATGCATATTATTCTACATGTTTTTCCTTTATCATGAGTAATTAAAAAAGTGCATTTCAAAAGTTTACATGGGTCTTTATTTTCACTTCATTCATATATTATCCTTTGTTATTTCTTTTGCTTTCCATTGTATATATATATATATATATATATATATATATATTCTACTGTTCAGGCCGATTGACAATGAATGCAAAGACGCTCCAGATGAGCCAAGGTTCAGTGATGAAAATACTAATGAACCTGACTATGAAGACACTGAGGAACAAGCACTACCCTCAGACCTTTTGAGACAACAACACATTTTCTCCACATGGAATCTACAGAACTGATGAGCTTGAACACTAAGGAAGCTTCAAATTTTGTAAATGATCTGGATTTTTCACGTAAGGCTCTCCTGCTAAGGGGCAAAGTTCTCTTGATAAGTTCCCGTTAGAAAGAAGGAAAAGAAAAGAAAAAGAAAACTTGGCCTAAAAAAGAAAGAGGTCAGAAAAAAGGAAGAAAAATAGCACTTGGAGTCTCCAGAGGAGTCCAACCAAATGATTTTCAAAAGAGTCACATGTTTTCAAAAGATTTTTTTCAGAAAAATGATTTTTCAAAAGTGGTTTTCTAAATTGGTTTTCATGAGGATGCTCTTCAATGAACACGTCCAATCTTGAAGTGATAAATGGCTTTCTTTCTTATTCCTTTCACTTGTAGAAAATTCCCTTTGTTGTCCCCTTTGAGCCTAATAAGTTCTTTCAAATGAACCCTAATCAAGGATCACCCTCCACACTGGGGGGCAAAGTCGAGGAAGGATTAGTTCCCATAAATGGAATATTGAATTGAGATCACGAAAGTTAGTGAATTCATTCCATTTGGAAAGTTCAAATCAAAAGTAATTGAAAGGAAAGAAAAAGAAAAGTGGAGATTGAAGAAAAAGAAAAGAAAATGACTGAAATAAAATAAAAGACGATGAAGTTGGAAAGTGAATGTGGGGATAGTCCAGAAAAATGATCCTTGATTCAAACACCCTTAAACACATTTTGGGCCTATTTATCCTTTCTTTGGCAACCCGGAACCCCAACCTACATTACGTGCCTAATAAAAGTCCATCTTTGATAAAGTGAGGACATTTGAGAAAAGATTTTTCCTCAACAAAAATAATAGTCCTTTTGCAAAATGTTTTGGGTCAAAACTTTTAAAAAAGAGTTTTCCGGTGAATTTAGAGTTTTCCAAGTGCAAAAAAAAAAAAAACAGTGAAAAATGATGAAGAAAAAGCTCTAGGGTGAAAACCCGAAAAGGCAATCTAGAGCAAGGATGGGGATCCCCAGAGCCAGGGATAATAAAGAAGATCAGAGAAAATGGATAAGTTTAGATTGAAAGCCTACAAAGAACAGTTCAGATTGAAAGAGTACAATCAGTGGAGACATACTTCAAGAACATCTCTTAATGTCGAAAGGGTGAGTGTCTGGTCCAGACCGAGTCAAGAATAGCAATACCAAAACTGGTTTCAGAGAATCTGTTGGCACATCAACAAATCATCGTCAGAGTATTCATTGTCATGAAGCGCTACTTTTCTTATATCTATTATTTAAGTGTGAAATACAAATATTTTGCAATAATAACTGCTTTTGAATACTTGCATTTCATTTCATCACTGATCATAAACGGCTAACATGCATGGAACTGTTCACAAAGCATTCAAAGATGGGGATTTGAAGAAGTAAATGACCACTTGGGGGCATGAAAACTGAGAGTTAAAGCAGATTCTATTCAGAAAGGAAAAGGGGCATAAGGCATGGAAAGAGTGACAAATGGGGGCAAGAAAGGAAGGGAAAGAGTCATAATGAGGTCAACACAGAGCAGCTAATTTAACAAGCAATAATTCAGAAGGATAACAGGTGTTAAGATAAAGGATTTGATGGGACATACTTCGGAACCGGGCGAAGCACTGAACCCCGAATAAAAGAATATTCATATCATGCATACATCTTGCATTACCATGCATTGACATTAGATCATGGTGCATTTTAATCAGCACTAAAGCATATTTTCAGGGCAGGTTTTTCCAAGAGAAGACTTCAACAATCAGAATTCATCAAAAGGACAAATTTTTCGAAGAGATTTCAGACGCTTCAATTCATTTCAGTTGACCCAGGGTGGTCCCATTTCAGTTTATTTCAGTTTGATCCAGTTTATTTCAGTTGATCCAGGGCGATCCTTTCTTCAGTTTATTTCAGTTGACCCAGGGCGGTCTTTCTTCAGTTTATTTCAGTTGATCCAGGGCGATCTTTTATTCAGTTTATTTCAGTTGATCCAAGGCGATCTTTCTTTAGTTCATTTTAATTGATCCAGGGCGATCTTTCCTCAATTACTTCAATTGATCCGGGGCGATCTTTATTTTAGTTTATTTTAGTTGACCCAGGGCGGTCCTTCTCCAATTCATTTTAATGGATTGAGGGCGATCTTTTCTTCAGTTTATCCATGGCGATCTTTTCTGCAGTTTATTTCAGTATACCGCAAATTGGTCCTCTTTCATCATCAACCAAGAAGTTTACAATTACAATATCAGACTCCGAGTCATTTTCCAAAGGTATCATTTCGTTTTATCGGGTTTTTCATCAACAATTCATTTATAAGCTTAAAATCCTTGGTCAAGGTCTCTATTCAGAGTTTGCATTGGTAAGTTCTCCGAGCAGTTCATATTTTCTTCAAGGTTTATTTTATCATTGCTTTATGATGCAACTCCGATCATGATCTTTGGTTATTGCTTTATCAATTTCATTTTAATCCTGTTTGAGGATCATTACTTCATTTTTAATCCTGTTTGAGGATCATTACTTCATTTTAATCTTGTTTAAGGATCATTACTTCATTTTTAATCCTGTTTGAGGATCATTACTTCATTTTAATCCTGTTTGAGGATCATTACTTCATTTTTAATCCTGTTTGAGGATCATTACTTCATTTTTAATCCTGTTTGAGGATTATTGCTTTATTTTAATCCTGTTTGAGGAGCACTGCTTTATGTTAATCCTGTTTGAGGATCATTGCTTTATGTTAATCCTGTTTGAGGATCATTGTTTTATGTTAATCCTGTTTGAGGATCATTGCTTTATGTTAATCCTGTTTGAGGATCATTGCTTTATTTTAATTCTGTTTGAGGAGCATTGCTTTATGTTAATCATGTTCGAGGATCATTGCTTTATTTTAAATCCTATTTAGGATCATTGCTTTGTTTTAAATCCTGTTTGAGGATCATTGCTTTATTTTAATCCTGTTTGAGGATCATTACCTTATTTTAATCCTGGTTGACGATCATGGCTTCATTTTAATCCTCTTCGAGGATCATTGCTTTATTCTAATCCTGGTTGAGGATCATTGCTTCACTTTAATCCTGTTCGAGGATCATTACTTTGTTTTAATCCTGTTTGAGGATCATTGCTTTATGTTAATCCTGTTTGAGGATCGTTGCTTTATTTTAATCCTGGTTTAGGATCATTGCTTCAGTTTATTTGAATCTTAATCACTGCTTTATCAGTTATATTTCAGTCATGATTTAACATTATTGCTTTGTCAATCTTATTTCGATCTTGGTTAGAATCATTGCTTATCAGTTAATTGCAGAATCACATTCAGAATTGTTGTTTTCATCGGTTAGTTTCAGGATCCTGTTCGAGGATTTCTTTGCTTTAAATTTCATTTTCGGAGGCTGCTTCGAGTTTTTATCTCGGGATCCTTTTCCAGTTCTTGTTTTACTTTCTCTACTCGATAAAATGGGTGTCCACGTCTTTGCGCACTTTCTAACTCTTAGAAAATATACAAACTACTCTTTTGCACACTTCCTGATAATTAGAAAGCACGCAAAGAGGGACAGCTGTAGACACCCATTTTTGTCCTATATCCTTTACTTAAATCAATTTGTTGTTTAATTGGCATCAGGGTCACCTAGGGGCATTTTGGTCATTTTTTACATTCAGGGGCATTTTGGTCATTCCTGCACATTCAGCGGCATTTTGGTCATTTTTGCACACTCAGGGGCATTTTGGTCATTTTTGGCATATTCAAGGGTATTTTGGTCATTTGCACGTTTAGGGTTTTGGTCATTTTTTTTTTAAAAAAATGGGGGGGGGGGTGTGCATCTTTGTCGTTTGATCCATTTCGTTTAGCATGTTTATGTTAGCATTTAGCTTTTAGTAGATTGCTTCTAGATTGCTTTCAATTGCACTTGCATGATCCCAATTAGTAATGAGCATTTACACTTGGTCACTTGTCTTAAAACTTTGGTCACTTGTTTAATGTAAAATCAATTTTAGTACTTTGCTTTTCACATTACGTGCATAAATAGAAGTAGACATTGCATTTTATTAGCATAACATTGTTATTATAAAATAGGAAATTGGAAAAGGAAAGATGGGAACAACAAAATACAAAAAAGAGAATGTTTGAAAGTCAGAAAAAAAAAGAAAAAAACTCTTTCTTTCTTGATTAATTCGAGCATATATGCCATACAAAAATACAAAAAGATTTTTATTTAGGCCTTATTTTATACATATCATCAAAATACAAAAAAAAAATGGAATAACTCCTAGTTTAGCTTGCATAATCCCATTTCCTTTGTCTTTCCTTGAGAATCAAACTTTTGTTTTCTACTCTACTATCCTTTGTTGATCCAGGCCTGCAAACAAGGAAAGAAGATGGGTTACTAGAATGACAAAGCCTGATTATGATTCTACCCATATAATTGCAGCGAATTCAGTTAAGTATGGGTGTGTGCAAAGAGATTAAATCAATATTGGTAGCAACAAACAAGGCTTTTTACAATCAACAAAGCATAGAATAGTCTCATCTATCAAGCAATCAGAGGCAATTAAGAGTCAGTAGCATTAAGGAGCATACAATTCAGCAAAATCTCAAAGAAGTCAGAGGGAGTTGCACACACTACATCCAACATATAAGCCAGCAGAGTATTCACCCAAATTCTTGGCTACAATAAAAAGAAACAAGACACCATTTCTACTTCACATTGAAAGAAAATAAGCAGTTGCAAGCGAAGCACCCATACTAAATCAAAATGTAAAACAGTGGCATGGAACCAATTAATCATAGTTCAAGTCATCTAGGGAACATTTTAGCATAATCATCATCATTAGCTCACTCAATAAAACAAAAGCAGTTATACTACAAAATAAGAATAGAAAATACCTGAAGAGATTAACCTCCCTTGCCAGCTCACCCTACCTCAACCCCTGATCTTATCTTCAACAGCCTGTAAAGAAAAAAAAAATGGTTAGGGAGTCAGTTAACGCAAAAGAAGGGGGAGAAATCCATTGAACCAAAAAAAGGAAAAAAAAACAGATACAGGCTCCCTGATTCAACTATTCTACACAACTATCTATCCTCTCTCTCTGGATCATATCTCGCTCCTGACTCTCACACACAAAAAGAAAAGATCGGATTCACTCCCTATCATCTGGTTCTCTATCACACTTTCTCTCTCCCAAAAATCCTACCCTCACCCTCATTTCTCTCAAACCTTCCCATACAGAAATCTCTTTTCCCATTTTTCAACAACCTCTACAGCAACCTCTCGGATCTTCCCACTCTCTCTCTCTACACATCGACTCTCTCTTCTCACACTCGGCGGACTCATCATCTCCCTCACATAATACATACACTCCATACACCCTTCTCCCTGGATTCTCTCCATTCTCTCACACATACACACTATCCACAGAAACCACCACATATACATTCACACTCCACTCTCATACCGAAGACACACTAGGATTCTCCACAACTTCAAATTCTCCACCAAAACACACGGGCACAAAAAACAAAAAGAAAAGAGAAGCCTTACCTCCATCTCGTCCTTTCCCTCTCTTGAATCTCGATTTCCTCCACTCTTAGTTTCCGTCGGTTACAACTTCCAAATTGATGGCATTTGTCTCGTTTCTTTTTATGTTTTCTTTGTTTCTGAGGGGCTTTGAAGCTTGAGAAGTCGGGTTTGCGATTGGGAAACACATCGGGCTGAATCGACAGTTTTGAAGGATGGAGAAGTGTTTATCGCAGAAGAGATAGCATTAGGTTTTGAAGGAAAATGGTCCATCGAAGAAGAGGAAGCCACCTGATTTGAGAGACGAAACCACGACCTCAAGGTGAAGGAAGTGGCGACGGTGGCGCAATACCAGATCTAAGGTTAGGAAAATGAGGTGCGGGCTATGCGGAGAAGAAGAAGGCTTAGGCTTATAAGCTTATAACCTCCAAACGGCGTCGTTTCAGGTGAATTCTTTTAAAACCTTTCAATTTCATGCAATTAAGTCTTATAGGTTTTTATTTAATTCACATAAAGCATGCAATTTATTTCCGTTTACAATATAGTCCCTGATGTAGGATAATGTTTGTTAATGGATTCAATTTCACCCTTGATTAAAGATTTTATTTTTTATTTATGCGTCCTAATCCCTAATTTAAGGTTTATGTCTTAATTAAATGCAATTTGATCCCTGTTTTATTCAATTTGACCCCTGATTTTAGAGATTATGCTAGGATTTTGCAATTGAGTGCTTGTTTTATATTATTGGTATTTAATTTGTGCTTTTTGTTTTTGAATTGTGCTAATTAAATATGGTAAATTATGGATTTTAGGCTAAAAATTGGGTTTTTTAGTGAAAATT
>AWUE01017315.1:0-33085 GCA_001974825.2 Corchorus olitorius
ACAAGGCAATTGCCTTGGTGCCGCGGCACGTTCCTCCTCTCATGTGCACTCCTCTTCCAATTAGGATTTTGACTCCTAATTAATTTGGATGATGACAGCCTTTTCTAATTAGGTAATGGACTCCTAATCCAGGTATGATTCTTACTTTTTACTCTAATTAAAATCTCTTAGGAATAGGATTTGATCACTATATAAACACCCCTACCCCTACTATATTCATGACAATTAAGAAGCAAAAATTAGAAGCAAAGTTCGGTTGAAAGCAATATTTGAAGCAAGCCAAGTCGACACAAGGAGTAAGTGTCGATAAGAGGAAGCATAATTGTCGACTTAAGGAAAAAAGCAAGCATCGACTTAAGCTTGTCGACTATCCAAGGAAGCAAGTCAATAAGGAGTTATCGATTTAGGATAAGTGAGTCGACAAGTGAAGTAAAGGAGCTAGTTGGTCGACTAAAGAAAAGAAATTAGTCGACTTAAAAGGGAGCAAATCGTTGACAAGGATTCAAGCAAGAATTTCGGTAAGTTCTTCCCCAATTTTTGAAGATGTCAATGATGTTTACTTCCATGGATTTTGAAGTTCAATTCAAGAATTTTAGGAGACAATTTTATCAAATTGGAGCCTCCTAATTTGGTGAAAAATTTCAAGGAAGCTTTCTTCGTCAAGATTGTCATGAACTTTTGAGCATGATAGCATCACTACCCAAGGAAGAGATTGCTACTAAACCCGGTTTCATAGCTAGGATGATTTATCAATTTCTTTTGAATACGGTTAACAAATCCCATGATGTTGTTATGAGATCCAAGGAGAGAGCAATCCAAGAGTTCAAGAATCGATTTCATCCTTATGGAAATCGATTCCCTTATCCTCATGGACCAAGGAATTTTAATGGAAGGATAAGACCTCAAGTTGAACAATGGAGCAAAGCCAAACTTTATGCCAGGTTTGGAGGGTATCGAGTCAAACCTTTTAGGCCTCCTTATCGCCCTATAAGTTATGCTCCTTTCCCTCAAAGGTTCCATGATCCCAATTTTGCTTCATCTTCTAATCAACCAAGGGTTCAACAAGTTGCTTCTATTTCTACCTTTGAAGAGAAAGAGGATCGATTACCACTCTCTATTGAACAAAAGGCTCCTTTACAAGAAGTTCAAGAGAAAATTGCTACTCCGGTAATTGATATTTCAAGTGATGCTTCTAGTGATGAGAATAAGGAAGAGGAAGAGGAGGTTAATCAAGAAAAGGAAGAGCTTCACCCTTTCCTTGTTCGGTGCAACCAAATTAGTGATCAAATTACTAGGTTAAGAGATGATTTTAATAACATAATTGGAAATTTGGATGACCTCTTCAATTTATTGGAGAAGGCTATTCATAAACCAATTTAGGTTTAGATTTAAATTTCTTGTTTTTAGATTTATTTTTATGCATCTTAGGATTAGTTATTTATGCTTTAATTTTCAATTTCCTTTATTTTATGTCCTTAATTTTCAAGTTTCATTAATAAACTATCTAGTATAATTTTTCCTATCACCTTAATTTTCTATTGCCTTTATGTTTGAGTAATTATCTTCATCAAGCCACCAGGTATGTTTTCTTGAACCCTAACTCTTTATTTTTGGTAAGATATTATTGCATGAATTGTTTGCTTTTACATTGAGGACAATGTGAATTTTAAGTGTGGGGGCTGATTACTTGATAGGTTTAGGTTTATTGCTTGAATAATTGAGTCATATGCTATTTATTTGTATGAGAACTTAGGATAGAAAATTGTTTGTTTTTGGATTGATTATTCATTCCCCAATTTTTTAAAATTGATTTTCAAATAAAAAAATTAAAAAAAAGTTTTGAGAATTTTGAGTTTTTTTTTGAATTTTTCATGCATAAATTGATTGATTGATTTGATTATGATTGATGAATGCTTAGAATTTTAATAATGTTTGATTTATTGATTGAGTTATAGCATGTTGTTTGATTTCTTAGAATTAGGTATAATTGAAGTTTGTGATATGATCTTATTTATTAATTGCTTCTATGATTATCTATTTCTAGAACTCGTGTTCAATCTTGATTAAAGTTATGATTGAGAAAGTAAACCATTGTTGAAAATCATTGTAAAAGAAAACCATTGTTGTCACTCTTTTCTTAAACATAAGGAGTTAGTAACCCTTGGAAAGAGGATAAGAGGCATGGAATTGCAGAAATATTGTCCCTCTGAAAAAAAAATAAAAGAAGGAGTCCTTCTAGAGTGCTAGTAGCCTCAAAAGGGAGTTAAGTAACCCCTAAATCATGAACACTTCGAGGTTAGTAACCTCAATTTTCTAAAAATAATTACCCTTGAAAATCTATTATAACCCACAATGACCCTTGATGTATATCTATGGCACTACAATCTTTTGAGTAATGGAGAAAGAGAGGAAAACATAAGCCTATAGAAAGAAGTAGTTATAGAAAGTGAAAAATAGTAAGTGATTAAAACTACTTTGATTATGGCTACTTAAGAATGATGATACTTGTTATGTCTTGATTTTTGAATTTAGTATTATTATTATTCTTTGTTATTTTGATTTCATGATTGAATTGATTCTTTGATGAGTGTGTGAATTCAAATTGATCTTTAGAAAAATTGATTTTTAATTAACTAACACAATGATTTGCTAAGGGACTAGCAAAGTTCAAGTGTGGGGGAAAATATGATCGAGCCAAAAACAACCCTATTTTTATGGCTATTTTATTATGTTTTTGGATCAATTTATGTTTAAATATATATTATTTTGTTAATATTTGTGATTTGAGTCTTTATGAGATGTGAAATTGATAATTTGATAATTTTCACTACTTTTGGAGCTATTTTCATGACTTTTTACACAGATTTTAGCAAAGCAATTTTGAGCATAGATTTGGAGATTCGAAGTTCGTGTTTGAAGACCATTTGAAGATAAATTGGAGACTTGAAGACCATTGAAGATTTATTTCAAGAAGCAAGAATTGAAGATTGGAGCTTTAATTGAAGACAAGTCATGGATAAATTCTTAAGCTTTGGTATTTATGGATAATTCATGTGGGAAAATACTCAGCCCATATAAAATATTAATTGGAATTAAAATCCAAATTAATGACTCCTAAATCCAAGGAAATATCAAAATCCCGTAGATTCCCGATTCTAGTCCTAACAGGATTAGGATTCAGGCGCAGTTTTGGTAGCAAAATCATAACTTTCTGCTCAGACCTCCGTTTCAAGCCCATGAGTACTCGTTGGAAAGCTAACTCCGAGATCTACAACTTTCCTTAGAAGTGCAAGACCCATTTCTGCCGTCTTCAAGTCCAAAAATGACGTCGAAGTCCCTGCACGAATTCAGCAAAATTTCAGGATCCTATTTTGACTTGAATTCTACTCTAGGAAGATTTTTAATCTAACTTGGAGTCCAAGTTAGACCCAAAACCGACTTAGACCCCTTTCCAAGTTAGGATTGAATTTTCTAGGGTTATTTCCACTATAAATAGCCACCTTAGGTCTAGGTTTTTGATGTATGTAGATCTAGAGATTTTATTTTGAAGAATTGTTGAAGATTTGGAGGAGTTTTGCTCTAGGTGCCGCTGACCCCTCTACTTCCCATCCTTAGATAAGTTTTTCTTCTTTTCTTTGGATGCTCACTCAATTCATGAGTGAGTAATCCTTTTCTTTTCTCCAATGTAGAATTTAATTGATCTCTTGACTTATACTATGGTGAGATTTTGTGCTTTTATATGAAAATTAATTGGGTATTTCTTAATATCTTTGCATGAATTCTATGTTGCTTGTTTTGATAGATTGAAGCTAGCACGTTCATGATAAATTAAGTAGCATTAGCTAAATTAAATTTTGAAGGATCTTCGGATTTAATTGTTTGGTAGCAATTGGAAGCGAAGGATCTTCCTTCCAAGGGATTTAAGAATCTTTGACCAATTTTTAATTGCCCATTGTGCTTGTAAATTACTAGATCTTAATGCTTTATTCTTGAGTAATTATCACACTGGATCAAGAGGTAATTATTTAAAGAGTAAAAAGGATAATTCACACTGGACCAAGAGTTTTATCTAATTAAGGTAATTTAGGATTAAATTCCAAGCAAGCTATCCATTGTTTTCATAATCTTTAGATATCAATGATCCATGGTATTGTTGTCAAGAGGGATATTAATTCTATGTTGGAGGTTTCTTTTAATTATTTTCTCAATTTATTCTCTGCTTTCTGATTAATTGTTTTCTTTAATTTTCTTGATTGCTTTCTTAGATAGTTTTAATTATTAGTTTGATTTGATTTAATTCTACTTTCAAATCTTCTTTATTTTATTTGTTTGTTTTAAGAAAAAGAATAATAACCTTTCTCTCTGTGGGTTCGACCCCTACTTGCCCTAACTATCTTTAGTTAGTAATTGTTGAGATTTTTATTTTTATGATTTGCTGACGATCGATCAATACCACGGGTTTCCATCGGGATCTTCCTCTATGCTCATGACATGTGCTGGCGACTCCTTCAACCTCATTTCGATAGGTTGGATATCCATCCCTCCACCGATTTTGAACATGGCAGCCAACGTAGCTAGTGCGTCAACCAACTGGTTTTCCTCCCGAGGTAAATAATGGAAGGAGATCTCTTCAAACTGCTCCATTAGCTCCAAAATGTGTTCTCGATATGGAATAAGCTTAAAATCTCTGGTTTCCCATTCCCCTTTCATTTGGTAAACCACCAGGGATGAATCACCGTAAACTTTTAACACCTTGATCTTCCTTTCAATTGCCATTTGAATACCGAACACGCATGCTTCATATTCTGCGATGTTGTTCGTATAAGGCAAAACTAGTCTTGCTGTAGCCGGATAATGATCTCCATCGGGTGAAATTAATACTGCATTGATACCATGCCCCAACATATTGGATGCTCCGTCAAAGTATACTTTCCATTTCGGAGGCTCTTTCGGAGCTTCTTCCGTACTCATCACTGCCATCAGATCCTCATCAGGGAATTCAAACTTGACAGGCTCGTAATCGTCCCTTGCCCTATCCGCCAAGAAATCTGCCACTGCAGTTCCTTTTATGGCCTTTTGGGACACGTACACGATGTCATATTCTGATAACAATACTTGCCATTTTGCTATCCTCCCAGACAAACCAGGCTTCTCAAAGATGTATCGCAGTGGATCAAGCTTAGATACCAACATTGTGGCATGGTAAAACATATATTATCTCAGTCGTTGAGCTGCCCATGCTAATGCGCAACACATCTTTTCCAAGGAGGAGTAATTGGACTCATATTCGGCGAATTTCTTGCTCAGATAATAGACGACATATTCCTTTTTACTCGACTTATCCTGCTGTGCTAAGACACAACCCATGGACTTTTCGAATACTGTTAAGTATAAAATCAAAGGCCTTCCGCGTTCCGAGGGCATCAAAACCGGTGGATTCAACAAATATTCTTTCACCTTCACAAATGCGGCTTGACATTCACCATCCCATTCACCTGGATTACTTTTCCTGAGTAGCTTGAAAATGGGATCACATTTCGCAGTCAACTGTGATATGAACCGAGCTATATAATTCAAACGCCCAAGGAATCCTCTTACTTCTTTTTGAGTTCTAGGCGGAGGAAATTTCTGTTAAAGCTTCCACTTTTTCGGGATCAACTTCTATTCCCTTCTGGCTTACCACGAATCCCAACAACTTTTCGGATGTTGCCCCAAAAGTGCACTTTGCTGGGTTTAGTTTGAGCTGATATTCTCTGAGTCTTTGGAACAACTTCAAATTCACCAAATGTTCCTCTGGCGAGCGAGCTTTGGCAATCATGTCATCGACGTACACCTCTATCTCCTTATGCATCATGTCATGGAATAAGGTAACCATTGCTCGTTGGTAGGTTGCTCCTGCATTTTTCAACCCAAAAGGCATGACCTTGTAACAGAATGTGCCCCATGCTGTCACAAAAGTTGTCTTCTCTTTATCCTCAGGTGCCATCTTAATCTGATTATACCCGGAGAAGCCATCCATAAATGAAAACAAAGAATGCCGAGTTGTGTTGTCCACTAGTATGTCTATATGAGGTAATGGGAAATTGTCTTTAGGGCTGGCGCGATTCAGATCTCTGTAATCCACGAACATCCTCACTTTTTTGTCTTTCTTGGGAACTGGAACGTTGTTGGCTTGCCATTCTGGGTATCTGAGCTCTTCAAGGAAACAAGCGTCAAACTGCTTCTTAACCTCTTCCTTGATCTTCAAGAGCATATCTTGCTTCATTCTTCTCAATTTTTGCTGCACAGGTTTGCATTCTAGCCTTATAGGCAACTTATGAACTTCCACTGAGGGGTCCAGTCCTGGCATGTCTTGATATGACCAAACAAATACATCGGCATACTCTCTAAGTAATTCTACTAGTCGTTGCCTGTCTTCTGGAGTTAAAGTAGTGTCGTTCTTCACTTCCTTCTTACATTCTTCAGTACCCAAATTTATTAGTTCAGTGGCTTCTTCTTGAGGCTGAATCTGCCTATCTTCTTGCCCAATCAACCTCATGAGGTCTGAGGGTAGTTCTGAATCATCCGTATATTCCTCAGTTGAATCATTGTTACACACAGGACCATTGAAATCAGTTGCAGATTTATCTGGTTCGTCTTTGCATTCATCGTCAGTTGGCCTGAGAAAGACATAGCATATTCCGATGAAAGATATAGCATATTCTCAGGCCAATCAATCTCATGAGGTCTGAGGGTACTTCTGAATCATCCGCATATTCCTCAGTTGAATCATTGTTACACACAGGACCATTGAAATCAGTTGCAGATTTATCCGGTTTGTCTTTGCATTCATCGTTAGTTGGCCTGAGAAAGATATAGCAAGATATATATATATATATACATAGAAAAATAATAAATAGAATAGTAAATGGGGAGACAAATGTGAACGAGTGGAACAAATGAGAAGAAACTTGAATATGCATCCGATTTTTATTACTAGTCATAATAAAAAGAACATGATTTAAATAACATCCATGAAAATGAAATTCAATCACATTTTAGGTAATGGTCTTTAGAAACTTGGATAAGCCTATTGAAACTTTTGAAAAGGCTATTACATTTCTTCATTGTTGATAAAAACTGGAAATTCGAGCTCAGTCCAACTGTCCATCTCTGATCCTGGCTCAGTGGGGTAGATCCATGGGCACCTATCTTCTGTTCCATCTTCAACTGCGTTAACTGATAAGTCCTGCAGCTTTCCTTTTGCAGATAACATCTCAGTGGCTCGCTGAAGGGCATTCATTTGTTCTGATGGGTTCAGCCAACCGGCTGACCTGAAAGTGTGATACAGGGGAGGGAACTCCATCTTGCCCTCTTCATAAGGTTCTCTTTTGAGCCTAGCCATCCTCATTTGTTTCTTCTTCTCCATAGCTTCCACCCTATCCTTCCTTGTGGGCTTATAACCCACACCGAACGTAAAGTTATATTTCGGTGTAGAAATGGGCTCTTTGATTCCCTGGAGTCTTTTCCCCAAACTGTATCTTGTTTTCCATCCCTATCCTATTAGCTGCTTTATCTGCATTATCCAATTCTTGGTCACATGTGGCTTAGGCAACCTTCCCCCTTCCTTGACGTGGGTCAGTTCCGCAACTTCAAATGATCGGAAAGTATCTTCAAGACCCTCTTCCGTTGCTTCAATATATGGGGCATTGTGAGTCTATGCAGCCATGATGTCCCTTCTGCTTTAATCTCTATCGACTTGTTTCCTACCCAGAACTTGACCGCCTGATACAAAGTAGATGGTACTGCTTCAGCCATATGGATCCAAGGCCTCCCCAACAAATAAGAATATGAAGGGTTAATGTCCATCACTTGGAAGGTCATCAAGAATTCCACCCCTTTGATCTTCATCTGGAGCTCAATGTCACCCCTTACTGAGCGTGTTGTTCCATCGAAGGCCCTCACCATCATGTTGTTTGGTTTGATGTGGGAGAGGTTGATTGGTCGTTGAACAAACTACAAGATAAATCCCCACAAACCTATAACTATTAGTTAGGGCAAGTAGGGGTCGAATCCACAGAGAAGGTGGAAACAAATTAAAGCCAAATTATACTAAAAGAAAATCTTACCAAAGGGGGTTTTTATGGGTTTTTCAAAATAACTAAACTAAACTTGAAAACAATTAAATAAAATTAAACTAGAAATTAAATTGAGAAAAACAATTAATTGAAAACATACTTCTTTTCCTCTAGGTAATTATTTTGATCAAATGAATCATGGATCATAGACACAAAGCATGAATTTGACTTAAATTGCAATCAATTAAGAATCATAAATTACCCCAAATCGATATATAGCCTAAGATGTAGACATCAACTTTCATTGGAATAAAGTAATCCTCTTAATATCTTAAACAACTCCACTTGAATAATTGGTATAGGAGAGGAATACTCAACACTCCAACATGCTAATAAAACTTCGTTCGCACCATTGCCAAAACTAATTTCTATTGTTTCTAATCAAGCATCCCCCTGGGAAGAATCATAGAGCAAGCATTAAGATCTACTTTTCCGCATGCATGATAAATCAATACCAAACTCATCTACATCTATTTCCAATTCGGCTTATAGATTTCAACAATGTTTGATAATCCCATTGAACCTAGAATTCCTAGAATTACAACTGTCACTTGAACCAACATTAACTCAATTCGAGCCAACTTGAATCTAACTATAGCATTCATAAATCTCAAGATAAGTAGTACTCCAAATCAATCAAAATATGAACACATAAGATGAAGCATAGGGAACAGAAACATATTCAAACAGAAAAATCAAATTATTAAGAACAAAAGTCTCACCATAAATTTATTGATCAAAAATACATAGGATAAAGAAGTATAAAGGTTTAGCCTCTCATGAATTGGAGTTTCCAATCCATGAGAGATTGAAAACTTACAAATCGAAGAGGAAAAGAGGACGAGGCAGCTGCCTCTTCTCCAAACCGCCAAACCTAAGAGAATTAGAAGAGAAAAGTGTAAAAAAGTTCTTCTAGGGTTATAGGATAAGAGGGTATATATAGGGGGCTGCCTAGGGTTTAATTTAGAGTTCTAGATGACTTAAACTAACCCTAGGGACGTTCTGGGCTCTTCTCCATGTCTTCAACCTGACCCAAATAGGTTATATGGGCTCAATTCATCAAAAACGCAAGTCAGGCCCAGGACAGATTCTGTCCGCAGACTTCAGGGGCATTTGCATCAATGAAACCGTCAGATCTGGGCTTCGGCCAAATCCCGAAAGTTGTAGCTCTTGGAGTTAGCTTCCCAACGCATATTCATACGCCTTATTTGGAGCTCTGCATCAAAAGTTATGGCTGTTTTCTCGAATTGTAGCCAAATCTGTAAAGTATTGAAGTAGCTTCAAGAGGAAGTGACATGGAAGTGTCGACGCTGGCTGCTGGGCGCGCGCGGGACAAGGATCCTGACTCCACCTGGGCGCCCAAATGGTTGCCTTGAGCACCCATGTGGTTTGCTTGAGAACCCAGGTGGGCAGTGTCACGACTCCAGCTGGGTGCCCACATGGTTTGTCTGAAGACCCATGTGTTTCGCCTGATCACTCAAATGGGCTGTGTCATAGCTCATCACCTTGACATGTGTTCTTGCAAGTGTCTTTTCTCCTTTGCCTTGAAAACACCAAGCAATCAACTTTATGACTTTGATAAGCATAAAATTGACTCTTCAAGCTCTTCAATCACGAACATGATGGCTCCATTCTTCATCCAAAACTTCCTTGGAAAATTTTTGTGTCATAAATCTTCCAAAAAGGCTCTACAAAGGCACAAAATTGATGTTTTTGCACTTTTCTTCTTGTCAACACCTATGAACACAATTATAACCAATATAAGGCATAATCAAGCATAAAACACTCAAAACGCATAGGAAAAAGCTAATAAAAAGATGTATGATTTTGGTCTGATCATATTTCCCCCACACTTAAGCTTTGCTAGTCCCTAGCAAACTAGTGCTAAAAATCCTAAGAAAATAAAAGTTAGTGCTAAACTAAACAATTTATTGATTCCACTTTCGTAGGTGTACGGCGGCACTTAGCTCGTGACGTGTGATGTCACCTGAAGGTTTTCTTAACTAGAACGACACCCACAAACATTATGAAAACATTGACTAGAAACATCAAACTTTAGAAAACAGAGTACTTCTAACAAATGAAGAATTTAATCTACATTTTCTAATCAAATGCAATATAAGTTAGTAAAAATACAAAGACCATAAGATTCAAATCAACTATGCACAAAACCACTGCAATCAATAATGTAATTTCTAAGATCAACATGCCTTTGATGATTTTGACAAGGAAAACTTACCATAAGCTTGTATTTACATCTATCTCCAAAGAAAAAATAATATCATGGATATTTATCAAAAATAGAATGGGTTTAAAAAGGGTGGCTTATTTTTAAGAAAACCAGGTTACTTTAGAAGTGTTCATGATTTAGGGGTTACTAACTCCCTTTTTTTTCTTTCGAGGTTACTAACACTCATTTTTTTTCAGAGGGACAATACTTCCGCAATTCCATGCCTCTAATCCTCTTTTAAGGTTACTAACCTTATTCATTATTATTATTATATTTTTTTTAAAAGAGTGACAACTATGGAAAGATCAGAAGAACCTCTTCTCCTCTTTCATGAAAACACTTCTTTTTAAAAGATTTTAGCTACCCTTCATACCCCCACACTTTGTCATTGACATATCCATGTACGCAAGATTCAACACAAGTTCTAGAAGTAATACACTTGTCAAACCTTTTTGGGTATGAAAACCTTATAATTACACTTCTTAATCAAAGAATGAAATTATACATAAGAAAATTTGAAAATTATTTTCAATGTATCTAAACCAAATTAGTATCACACAAGACTATACTCATGGAAATGAAATCAAAACTTAATTAGAAATACAAAACAATTTCAATTTTCTTCAAAAATTTTGAAAAATTTATTTCTAGTCAATAAGATATAAAAATAGAAAAATACGATCTTTCAAAAAGACTAATCCTCCCCCAACTTAAAAGACACATTATCCTCAATGTGTGTTATGCTAGTAATTCGACAAAAAATTCAATGATCTCTTTTTAAATTATTGGAAAAGTAAGTGCAAAATGATAAATTTGACTTATAAAGAAAACCCAAAATTCTAGACAAATCAAATAATCATTCACTAGCAACAAAAACACAATAAGTGGGGCAATCAAAATAATTGAATACATGTTAGATATAATTCACAAAGATAGTCGAAGCTCAATATTAGCAAATTAATCCAAACTTATTATCAATTATAGCATCCAAACACTTAACTCTTACATAAGATCCAAAATAAACACAGTACAAATACAAATTAAAACACAAAATAAACACACATGCATGAAATGTCATGATAAAATGCAATACACAAGAAATCATAAGGATAGGAGCTAACGGCCTCCTTGGTCTCCTTTGACCCATGTAGTCACCCATGGTATCCTCTAAAGCTCGCATCTCTATGGACGTTTTGGGCTCTTCTCCATGTCTTCAAGCTGACCCAAATAGGTTATATGGGCTCAATTCATCAAAAACGCCAGTCAGGCCCAGGACAGATTCTGTCCGCAGAATTTAGCGGCATTTTCGTCAATGAAAACGTCAGATTTGGGCTTCGAACAAAACACGAAAGTTGTAGCTCTTGGAGTTAGCTTTCCAACGCATATTCATACGCCTCATTTGGAGTTTTGGATCAAAAGTTGTGGTTGTTTTCCCGAACCGTCGCCAAATCTGGAAAGTATTGAAGTAGCTTCAAGAGGAAGTGACACGGAAGTGCCGACGCTGGCTGCTGGGCGCACGCGGGACAAGGACCCCGACTCCACCTGGGCGCCCACATGGTTGCCTTGAGCACCCATGTGGTTTGCTTGAGAACCCAGGTGGGCAGTGTCACGACTTCAGCTGGGTTCCCACATGGTTTGTCTGAAGACCCATGTGTTTCGCCTGATCACCCAAATGGGCTGTGTCATAGCTCATCACCTTGACATGTGTTCTTGCAAGTGTCTTTGCTCCTTTGCCTTGAAAACACCAAGCAATCAACTATATGACTTTGATAAGCATAAAATTGACTCTTCAAGCTCTTCAATCACGAACATGATGGCTCCATTCTTCATCCAAAACTTCCTTGGAAAATATTTGTGTCATAAAAGGCTCTACAAAGGCACAAAATTGATGATTTTGCACTTTTCTTCTTGTCAACACCTATGAACACAATTATAACCAATATAAGGCATAATCAAGTATAAAACTCTCAAAAAGCATAGGAAAAAGCTAATAAAACGATGTATGATTTTGGTCTAATCAGAGGTCTACCAGTAGCTTCTCTAATGAGTGATAAGGCATAATATTCAAGGCAGACCCGTTGTCAATCAGCATTCGGCCAATGTGGAATCCATTACATCTGGCCGATATGTACAAAGCTTTCAGACTGTTTCTCCCTCTGGGCGGGATGTCTTCATCAGTGAAGGTGATATGACCAGCCGTGATGTTCCCCACGATATGATCCAAGTTATCCACCGTGATTCCCTGGTCCACATATGCTTGACTCAACACCCGTAGTAGAGTTTTACGATGCGCCTCTGAGTTGAGCAGCAGAAATAAAATGGAAGTTTTAGCGGGCGTTTTGTTCAATTGGTCCACCACACTATATTCGCTATGTTTTATGATCTTGAGGAATTCACAAGCTTCTTTCTCCGTAAAATCTGACTTCCCCGTTTCTCCTTAAGCAGATGATTGACCTTGTTCCACCTCCATAGGCTTATCAGCAGGACATGCCTTCTCTAACTTTTCATCTTTCTGTATCATCTCCTTCACAGGTGGTGAATAACATCGACCACTCCTTGTCATGTTCCCAACCCCACTTAGGTTTCCCAAGTCGGTTTCGCCTTGTCCTTCTGCCACCTGGGGCGATAGGCTCACTTCATATTTCCAAGGCACACAGGGGATAGTTGTCATAGGCAAAAGGCCTAGGTGGATTAACCACCATTGGTGTGGTTGGACTCATCATGTGCTGCGGCATCACCGTGGGTAGTCTTGGGATAAAGGGTTGCACTATCAAGAGTGTTGGTACAAATGGTGGTGGTGGCAAACTAGTTGGTAAGGCGGGGACAAACGGTTTTGGCTTATACTCCTCTGTCACCATACTGACTTCTCCCACCGGAACTTCAAAGTAAAACTGGATCCTGGACTCATTTATCATCTTTTGAACAAAGATGCCTGTCGAGCTGATTATACCAGGTGGAACCTGTCCCCGTTAGGCTATCTTGAAAACAGTGAATCATGAGCTTCTCATTGGTTGCATAAGGTCTCATCTTCCTGGTGTAACTTCTCAAGTGGTTGTGTGGATAATCCCTAGTCCCGTCGAACTTCTCAAATTCGGGGGCCTTGAATTTCGGAGGCATCACTAGCCCATCCACCAATGACAATTTTGAGGTGTCTATAGGACTATAATAGCTGCTGGATCCTTCCAACCCTTGAAATTTTCTTCTATTAAGCTCAATTTGTGTTTGCTGTCCTCGGTCAAATCAATCTTATGGGATCCATCTGCCCCCGTCAAATCAATGGGTCTAGTAGCCGCTACCCCTGGTTGGTACAGATAAGAGTGATCATGTAAAGGCGTAGATGCAGTATCGATTCCAGAATGAAATGCCAGAGGATCAGATGGTCCAATTCCGACACCCTGTGGTGCCTTGGTGGACGAAGAACGAAAGTCCCAGCTGCTACTCCCGACAATGGTGGATAAGCAAATTGCATTCCACTGGATATCGGCATATTGACTTGCGCCATGTTGGCATGTACGATCCCGAGCCCAGTCAGTCCCGAGCTTTTTGATCGGTCGTCAGCAATCATAAAAATAATCCCCGCAAAATCCTAACTAAGTAGATAGGGCAAGCAGGGGTCGATCCCACAGAGAAGGGGATTAACTTTTACTAAAAATTCCTTAAGAGTTTTGTTTAGAAACAGGGGATTAAAACTAACAATTAAAATTAACTAAGAAAACAATCAAGAAAATTAAAGAAAACAATTAATAAGAAAGTAGTGAATAATCAAGAAAACAATTAATAAAAACCTACAACCTAGAATTAATATCCCTCTTGACAATTATAACATGGATCATTGATTACTAAAAATTATGAAAACAAAGAATAGCTTGTTGGAATTAAATCCTAAGTCACCTTTATTAGATAAGATTACTCGTCAAAGCTTAAATTACCCCTTTTTCCTCCTAACTAATCAATTAGCCGTCAAGCCTTAAAGATTTGCTAGGAACCAAAGCATTAAAAACTAGTAATTTATACAAGCACAAAGAGTAATTTCTCACTCAAAGTCCCTTATCTCCCTTGGAAGGGACTTCCGTCCTCCCCCAATTGCTACACACAACCAAGCCTGAACGTCAATCCGCGACTTGATCTAGCTAATGCTAACTTAATTTATCAAGAAAGTGTCGACCCAATCCATCAAAACAAGCAACATAGAATTAAAACAGAGATCAAAGGAATACTCTAACAATTTTCATATATAAGCACAAAATCTCACCATTATATAAGTCAAGAGATCAATTAAATTCTACATCAGAGAAAAGAAAAGGATTAGTCACTCATGAATTGAGTGAGCATCCAAAGAATAAGAAGAAAACTTACAGAACTTTGGGGCGAAATCCTCCTCTTGAATAACCTAGGGTTGCCGCCCTTCTATATGCAAAGAGAGGGTGGCGCACCCTAGCCCTAAAACTAGAAGTAAAACAAGAACTAGAAGAGAAAAAAAAGAAGAGAAAATTATATGTGTGAAGGTATGTGATTTGTGTTACAGGGAGTGGCTATTTATAGTGGAAATAACCCTAGGAATTCCAATCCTAACTTGGAAAGGGGTCTAAGTCGGTTTTGGGTCTAACTTAGACTCCAAGTTAGATTAAAAGTCATCCTAGAATAGAATCTAAGTTAAAATAGGATCCTGAAAAAATCCTGATTTCGTGCAGTGACTTCGACGGCATTTTTGGGCTTGACAACGGCAGAACTGAGTCTTGGACTTCAAAGGAAAGTTGTAGATCTCGGAGTTAGCTTTCCAACGAGTACTCATGGGCTTCAAACGGAGGTCTGAGCAGAAAGTTATGATTTTTCTATCAAACTGCGCTGAATCCTAATCCTGTTAGGACTAGAATCGGGAATTTACGGGATTTGGATATTTCCTTGGATATAGGAGGTATTAATTGGGATTTTAATTTCGATTAATGATTTATATGGGCTGAGTATCTTCCCATATAAAATATCCAAAAATACCAAAGCTTGAAGGCTTATCTATGGCTTGTCTTAAATCTTCAAAGTCTTCAAATCTCCAAATTATCTTCAATAAGTCTTCAAATCACGAACTTCGAATCTCCAAATTCATACTCAAAATTGCTTCTTCCATATTTGAGTAAAAAGTCATCAAAATGGCTCCAAAAAAAGTGAAAAACAACGAGTTTCCACTTTTCTTGTCTTCAAGACCTAAAAACACAAATACTTACAAAATAGGGTTAAATTCCACATAAAAATAGTAAAAAGAATAGGAAAATTATCATAAAAATAGGGTCTATTTTGGCTCGATCACTTTCCCCAAGGTCGGTTCTGGTTAGGTCTTCCACCTTCTGAGTGTTATCCGCCACGACTTTCCCTTTTGTGAACTGATGCATCATTCTTAGTAGCTGCTCTATCTTATCATTCGTCGCCTCCTCTCGGAGTTGTGCTTCTTCATCTCTGCGCTTGAGTTCTTCGTCTCTGCGCATGATTTCCTCTCTCAATTGCTGAATTTTCGTGGCCTGTTCGTCAATCCTTTTGGCCTTAGATCTGGTATTGTACTGCTGGGTTTGCTGATATATCTTTCTGGGTGGAGCTATCTTTTTGACCTTAATTTATTTGAGTTGTTAGTAAATAATCTTTATTTATCGAGTTTTTTCAAGATTTTTTAAGGGCGTGGAGTCCCTCCACGACTTGGTAGGAACTTCCACAGGTCAAAAGCCGTGGCCATTCACAATTTTGTTAATAATCAGGGCTTTTGTCCTTATGCAAATGATGCAAATGAATGTTATGATGCATGATCCTACTGAGTCATCATTCAAGATAGAGGAAGAGAGTTGGGACTTCCTGTTCTTGAAATACCATAACTGCATATTCTTCATTGATAGAGAGCATCTTTAGCCACACACCATTGTTCATAAAGCGAGAATAATTTAATTGCAGGCCATTGTCTTAAACTGAAACTTGAATCAAAAATACTTGTACAGGCCTTGAATTGTTCACAAATAACATTGCCACTAGAATACTACTTCATTACAAAAGATTCAGTACTGCTGTTTTCCCACTAACCGTTGGAAGTAGGCAAGAGCTCCATTGCATTGGCCGATGGTGTTTTCCACGAAGTCAGCTACTGGATGAAGGCGTCTGCCAAATGGTGCCACGCACGGCAATATATTCTCAGCCTGGTCCTTGATATCCTCTATCTGTTGCAGCCCGATTTGGATCTTTTCTAGCATGAAGCGAATCTGATCGCACCTTTCTTGATAAGCCCTTTGCTGAGAAAATCCCTGCTCTCTTAGGTCATACCATTCAGCTCTGAGCTTCCCATATTGCTCCTCCAAGTTCCTCAGCATCCCATTCACATCCTCAAATTCTTTCTTGTTTCACCTAGCTACCTGCTTATGGAACTCTAAGTTTGCCTCTGCCTGTGCTCTGGATGCTTCAGCTGCCCTTACCTTGGCCCTTTCTACCTCCAGTTCATTTTGGGCCCTTTCCCCTTCTCTTCTGACCTTTCTCAAGTCGCGGTCTAAGGGTTTCACTTGCTGATCTCTTATAGAGCATTCTCCTTTCTCAAAGTCTAGCCTATACTTGAAATATCTTGTTGCGAGTTGGCTAGCTTTGTTCCTCTTTGTCAGCCTCGCCACTTCTTTGCATTCAATCTTAAAGTCCCCTTCAAGTTTCTGATTCTTAGCTTCAGCTTTTTCCTTCAACTTCTTTACATCCTTGGCTTCTTCCTCTGCTTCTTTCAGCTTTGCTTACATTTCTCTAGCCTTTCTCTCTGCCTCTTCTTGTTTCAACATCAGCTATTGGTTAATTTCTGCTAGTCTCTGAGCTTCACTGCCATTTCTTTCTCTCATACTGGATTGTCAACCTCATAACTATGTCTCCCATTTCTTCAGTCACTGCGGCATTAGGATCAGTGGGAGGAGGCACCTTGATATCTTTCACCCTCTTGCGGTGCCAATCCGTGTATTCCGGTGTCACCCGAGTAGATCTCTCGAATTTTTTTACAAAGCCCATGTGCCTGAGTGTATTCCTGAGCTCCTGGGCCCTTTGCTTGGACCGATCTTCCCCATACTTAAAATCGACACTGTTTAATCCATGGGTAGCTGGAATGAACTGGTCCGCTCCATATTGCCTCCTAACCATTATGGGAGAGTAACTAGTAACACCCCATAACCCAAACAAAAGCACTCATGGGTTAGGTCCACAATAATAAGCTACAGAAGTAGGATGGAACCATGGGGCAACCCAGTTAACCTGATCAGCTTTGAGAGTCCCTAAAAACTTCATCCCTTGTCCCTTAGCTTACCCGCGGGCCATTTACTAGCAAGGAATTCTCGAATCGGGTTTGCTTCTTCTCCAAGATGGATTGGCAAAGTAAAGTGAGACTCGATGCATTCAAAGTGTCCCTTGAACCAAATAGTCAGCAACTGTGCACAGTTTGAATCGCCCCCCTTTAAACGGCAGTGAATAAGGGACCTGATAGTTTCTGCTGTAATAGCAGGGACTGGATTATTCCCCCTTTTGATGGAATCCACTAGATGGATCACGTATGAGTCCACTTGTCCTAATGCTTTAGGGAAGACTACCAATATACCAACACCGCCATGATATCCTGCCCCTAAGGTGTGTTCCGGTTCTCCCTTACAGATTCCATAAGACATTGTGTTACTAGCTCATCTGAAAAACCCTTGCTCTTCCAATACTTATCATACACTGCCCTTTGCATACCCATGAGATTTGCTAACACTGATACTGTTGTGGACTTGTTTCCTCTCATAAAGACTCTGGAGTTTTCATCAATGGCCTTCAGTCTCAATAATTGGGCGTATTCTTCAATAGTTGGGACCATATCGACTTCATTAAATGTGAAGCATCGATAAGAGCGGTCGCAATATGGTAGAATTCCCCTAATCATGTTGTCATCCACCTTTACTTTCATAAGCTGTACCACTGCTCCATATTTTTCTGCAAACTCTGATTCGGTCATTTTCATCTTCATCCATAGCTTGCGAAGTTCAGTGTAGTCATTCTGCTTCAAGTCCAAGTGGACCATGTCTGGTACCTCCGTTTGACAATTCCTAGACAGGTTATCTCCGTAGAGTCCCTAAGCTATCTCATTCCGGTGTTGGACGTGAGCTGAGTGACTGTCCCTTAAGTGTTATAGGACAAATGACTCCAGGCTATCCTGTTCCCGCATCATCTTTCTCTACCTTAAATGATGAGTCAACCTATGACGCAATGCCACAAAATGCAAAAAGAAGAAAACAAAAAAAAGGAAAACGCAAAAGGGAAGTTAGTATCATACAAGGAAAAAGAGTGTTAAAATTTAAGCAGGTAATAGTATACAAAGTGCCCTTGGAATTTCAAAACATTTTCTATTTTTTGAAAATTTGAGCCTTAGGCTGTTATGGGCCAGGAGTCAATTTATTGGGGTAACGTGATTACCCATTCTACGGTTTGCCAAAAAAAGTAAAGATAAAGGCAAAGAAAGTTCCTTTCGTGTACCGGGTTTACCCTCACAGGTTTGGCTCTAGCTAGGCGGGATATCGCTCATGGTTTCTACATGCTGGGTGAGGCTTTTCACATTTCTAACGGCTCCCGAACTGTCCTTACTGACGTCTACTTAGGCTAGTAAGGGCCCCAATCCTCACCCATTATAGGCTCACTGGAAAGGGTTCAGTCTGAGTGGAGGTTTTTCACTAAAAACCCACACGGTGACTATCGTCACACGAGGGCTAGCTACTTTGCCTCCTCCTAAAATGGTTAGAGCTCCGGTATAAGCTCATGCAATGCAAATACAAGTTATTAGTGCATGTGTGAAGGAACATTTTACCAAAACCCAACCCAAATTATTAAACCACCCCCAAAGAAGACAGAGCAAACAGGGATTAGACAGAATATACAAAATATAAATAAAGCATGAAAACATGAATTAAGAATAAACAACAATTAAACAACCAATTAAGCAAACCCTAATTAAGTCAAAATCAGCATTCAGTTCGAGTCTCTAATCGTCCCCAGCGGAGTCGCCAAGCTGTCGTAACGTTCGAGTCCGGGGGACTCTTTCAAGATGACTTATTAAGTACCGGAGTCACCACTAATCCTTTTTACCTAGGTGTGATTAGTCACCTTTCAAATTATTAAGCCTAATCTCAACCTAAGCTTGGTGAAGGTGACACTAGCCTAATAAATGGTCTACTTAATCCAGAGCCTAAGGGTTCGAGAGTCTAATACGCGTGGGGAAGGATCAGCACCCCCACAACTCCCGTCGAATTGACGGCACTGACTAATCTAGGTTCAACTCATGAGTTTTTATTATTGGTTGTAGTTATTCCTAAATTTTAAACGGTTCAAAGTAAGCACATCTTTTGTTTGATTTGAAAACAAAGTCACACAAGCGTGAATGGATTTTGTATATTGGGAAAAGAGTTTGGGAACCAAGACTCTTGTGTATTCAAAATGGCTCTTATTTGGTAGTGAAACCGGAAAATGGGAACTTGCCCTTTCTTAAAAATTAAAACAAAGGGGGAATCTTCTCCTTTTACAATTAAAACTTGGTTAATCGATTTTATTTATCTTGGGATTCCTTAAAGAGAAAAAAGTTTCATTTAATTAGGTTTAAAACCTCTTCTTAATTTTGAAATTATTTGCTTTGGATTCTTTTACTTAAGTGTGGGATTTTGAATCACCATATGTGTAAAAATCCATTTTTCTCTTTTTTTTTTTTTCAAAAAGGCCATATTCTCACTTTCCTTTTAATTCCTTTTTAGAAAAAAGACAAACTTTCACTTATCTTTTAATTCACTTTTTTATTTCTCATGACAAAAATCCTTTCTTAAATAAAACTCAAGCCTTGATTTTTTTGGAGAAAGAAAAAGAAACAAAATTATTTGATATCCTTTTTCCTTTCCCTTTCTCTTTTTTTTTTAAGATTCTTGGCTTGGATTTAAAATTTGAAGAGAATGAGAGCAATCACAACTTTTCTGGTTTTTTCTTTTTAGAAACAAAGTGTTTTATTCATTTCATTTTTTAATCTTAACTTTTAATGACCTATATTAATTTCAATCTCTATATGCATGAATGCACGTGATGCATGGATTCTGAATAATGTAAGTTTTACCGGGTAATTATACGAGGAACACTGTCCGGGTGCCTTCCACTCATACTGGTAAGACCCCCGTCCAGATGTTCCAAGCCTAGGGGCGATGAATTGAGACCGACAATAGCTGTCCAAATCCCAATCACACACCCCATCATCGGGTCATTTTAATTAATTCGTGTGTCATGGCATAATTAACAACATGAAGAAACATAAAATTAAAACATGGATGCACATGAAATTTGATTAAAAGTTAAAACTAATTCAATTTCTATCCTTATTAGTTTGAGAGGTCAAGCCATAATCAAAAGCTTAAGCCCAAAATATATATATATAATCATATCGTTAATAAGGCCCAAAGCATGTATACAAGTCCAAACATATATAAGTATCTATATGCATACATAAAACCCACACATATATTAGGAAACAAAAACCTAAGTAAATAACAAGACAAAAGCTCAATAAATAAATAAAACAAATACCTATTTAAAGGGCATAAATATATACATACATTAGGAGCCCAACTAAGACTAAAAACCCAATTGAAGATATAATGTCCAAATCATGCCTACCAAACATAAAAAGGAAAGGCCCAAACAAGTAAAGCCCAAACATATAGTGATGAGGCCCAAACTGATATTTCAAAGCCCAATCATCAATTTGTTAAAGAAACTAAAGCCAATTTCTGAAATTCACTCTTAAATTGAAGCAATCTTAAATGTCGGGATCAGATCGAACCGAATTAAGGGACCTAGGTGAACACGGAACAAAACTCATGTCTTTATGTGAACTGATTAACTTCAAAAAGGGCTAGATCGAACTAAAACACAAGTATTTAAGGGTTCAAATGCATGAATTCGAAGTGAGGTAACTAAATCCTTATCAACAATTTAGAGAAACTACTGATTTCGGCCTAGTGAGCCCATCAGGCCTATTTCGGCCCATGAAGCCCGAAAGGAAGCCCGAATCATTGGAGACCCAAATCTGATTTCTCTAGGCCCAATTCGGATGGCTTAAAGCCCAAAGAGGAGATCCAATTCCAATCAACAATTATGATGCAGTAATTAATTAATTATGGAGAAATTTCTTTTCTTAGTCAACGGAGGATTCGCAAGTGCAGTTTCGGTATAAAATTCATATCTTTTGATCTAGATCTCAGAAAATTGCAAATAATATATCGTTGGAAAGCCGATTTCAAGCTCTACATCTTTCGGGTTTTGCTCAAAACCCAATTCTTCCGTTAAGATGGTCGATTTTGCCCCTGAAGTATTCTGGACAGTTTTGACCTAAAACCCAAGATGACTTAGGAAGGGTGTAAACCGAATTGGGGATGCCTTGGACGGTTTTTCCAGCTGGATATTGATGATGTGGAACACTCCAATTGGCCAAGGAAGGATCCTAATTAATGAGGATGATCTACTTCAACCAATTAGAGCCCTTGCTTGGAGATAAAGTTGATGTAAATTCTAGTTAGAGTAGGACTAGGAAATTGTCTATCTTACCCTTTGTACAGCCATATCCAAGGGCTAGTATTGATTGTCTAAAGAGTAGGATGTGTCCTAGGTTTGCCTATAAATATATAAGATTATTTTAGAATTGGTCATAATTGATCAAAAGACAGAATTTGCAAAACCCAAAGTAGAGTTTTCTCTCAAGGTGTGCCGCCCCTTTGGGGGTTGTCTTGTGTCGACTTGGCTGCCTTAATTGGATGAAATTCTTCTTCTTGATCTTGTAATTATGCCTCTCATGTTGTTTCAAGCATGAGTGAGTAAGTTCTTTTAATACTTTTCTACTTTGAACCCCTTTGCTATGAAATAATTAATTTTATCCATGGTGAGATCTTGTGCTTCTGTTCTATATCAATTGATTGATGATTTGATGTATCTCTTTAGATTATGCTTGTTTTGACATGTCTTGCATGATTGAATAGGTTAATTCATTGATTTAATCGATTTAAACAAGTTTTCATGCTAACCATAATTGTATCGATTATGATTGGTTGATTTCTTGTTAGGTTTGAGCTCCCCTAATTAGATAATTAATTAATCTATTGCTAGATTAGATTTGGTGAATAGCTAGTAATTAAATCTAATTGTTAGTGGCCAGATTTGGTATTTTCAATGAATAACTAGTAATTGAAGTATTGAATTGGGTTTGGTATTGATCTTATGCTTGTATGAATAACTAGTAATCACAAGTTTATGCTTGGTGTATCTATTGTTCTTAATGCTTTATTGATTGCTTAATTGGTGAATAACTAGTAACTAATTTGGTAATTGATAATAGGTTGTTTAATTGGGAATAACTAGTACTAATTTAGCTTACATAATAAATAGATTAGGAAGAAGAAGAATAACTAGTACTCTAATTCCTGGCCAAGGACTTGTTTATGTTTAATGCTTAAATTGGTAATTTGTTCATCTGTGATCCATGGTATTTTTGATTAATCTCATACTTAGGTGGGGATAAGTAGGAAGGTATTGTTGGTTTTCTTATTACTTTCATAGTTAATTTAGATTTTTGTTTGGTTATCTGCTTTCTTATAATTTAGTGCTCTTAACGTGTTTGTTTTCTTGAGTTGTTTTGATTAGTTAACAGCCTCGTGTCTTCTCTGTGGGATCGACCCTGACTTGCCCTAGCTACTGTATTTGGAGTTTGTTAGGTTTTATTTTATGATTGTTTGACGACAGCGATCATGTTTGCACACAACTAAGTGGGTTGGCCGCCCTCTAATCTCTCTTGATGATCTCACACAATTTCTGCCTTTTTCCACTCCTTTTAGTTTCAATAGGCCTAATAAGAACAACTTGTAAGGATTACTTTGCTCTTCTCGTGACCTACTTGAGGAACAAACAATTAGTAGCAAAACTAGAGTGAATCAAAGGTAAGTGATATTAAAACCAAAAGAAACCAATTTGCAGCACCCTTATGTGAAAGTAAGTAGCTTCAAAGAAATCAATTCTCAATCAATTCTATGCAAAATCATCATTCAATTTCAAATGCAGAGTAAGATTAAGTCTTCCATTCAACTTCATCATAGTCAAAAGAAAGGTACTTAAGCAATAGATACTAACACATCCATCCAAGTTTTTCTAAGAAAACAATTTTTCAAGTCACACAAGATATATCACACACATTTGTAGAATTAGATTCAATGAAAAAGGATGAAAGAATGGGTAAAAGATAGAAATTTAGACTCAAAAAGTGGTATTTGGGTGTATAAGACTTTAATAACCCAAATCTTAGCTCAACTCAAACACTTTTCCTCTTTCATTCGGCTTCAATTTTGGTTCCAAGGATTTGTCCTTTTATTCACTTTTTTCTTAACTCTTGACATTGCAAGATTTCAATTTTTTTCATTTTTTATCAAGGGAATATCTAATTTTGAATGAATTTTTCTCCCTTAGAACAACTTTTTTTATTATTCCTTGATGGAAGAAGCAAATTTTCAATACTAAGCCTTCAAAATCGTGGGAACAATTCCCCCACATTTATTTTTCACTTATCAAGCCAAGAAAAGGATTTTCAATTTAGCAAAGATGGCTAAAAACAAGAGAAAATAAGGTGTAAAGGATAGGTGTTTAAGAACAAGGGAGATCAAAATCAAGCCAATGTTGTGGCTACCTCGTTACAAGCTATCATGCAACAATTAGGCACTATAACAACAAGATTAGAGGCCTTGGGGGTTCAAAATCAACAAGCTCCACTTAGTATGGTTGATAGGAGAACTTTGAGTGCCTATGTAAAAGGGGATGTTATAAGGGAGAATTTGTTCCATACTAGGATGTATGCGAATGGAAAGCCTAGTAGTGTGATTATAGATGGAGATAGTTGTAAAAACATAGTTAGTGATTATTTGGTGAAAGAGTTACAACTACCTACTTCTAAACATCCTAAACCCTATAGCTTAAGTTGGATCAATGATAGAGAAGAAATTAGGGTTCACAAACAAGTTTTGGTTACTCTTTCTTTGGGCAGGTACAAAGAGGATGTCTTGTGTGATGTGCTACCAATGCGAGCTTGTCATGTGTTGGTTGGGAGACCTTGGCAATTTGACAACAAGGTGAAGCATGATGGTGAGACAAACAAGTACTCTTTTATGCATTGTAAGCGGCCTTTTACTCTAATTCCTTTATCACTTCAAGAAGCTTTAAAAGATCAAATTAAAGTGAGAGATGATTTTGCTAAATTGGATGATGAATTTAGGGCTAAAGAAAAGGGTAACACCGATTCTAAAATTGTTAATTGTTTTGATGATAAAACAGCCTTATTTTCAAAAAGTAATTCTGAACCTAATTTGAGTGTTGTTTGCAATGACACGAAATATGTTTTAGATGTTGTTTGCGATGATACTAAAACTAATTTGAGTGTTGTTTGTGATGACACTAAATCTGTTTTAGGTGTTGTTTGTGATGAAACAAATTCTGTTTTGGATGCTAATTGTGATGAAAACAAATCTATTTTGGTTTATCATAGCATTGAAAATAGGACTGTTTGGGGTGAAAGAAAAGAGACTTCTAAGGAAGTTGTTAAAGAGTGTATGTTAGCTAAAAATGAGATTAAGAGTGTTTTGCATGAGAATTCTGTTTTCATCTTACCTTTATTTCGAAATACACTAATGGGTACTAACAACTTGGCTGGAGATATTCCAAGCAATATTGTGTCTTTTTTGAGTGATTTTGTAGGAATTTGACTTGTTTTGATACAAGGATGGAAGTTTGTAGCCTACTTTTGTGAGGAAATTCCTAGTGGATTGTCATCCATTAGAGGAATTGAACTCAATCCATATGGTGTGCGATACAAGTTCATTGGATCCTTTCTATATGTGGTGCGCTACAAGAAAGGTAAGGAGAATGTTGTAGCCGATACTTTATCAAGGAGGTATGTTTTACTTTCCATGCTTGATTCTAAATTTCTTGGATTTGAGTTCATTAAGGAATTATATGCTAGTGATGCTTTTTTTAGTGATGTGTTTAAAGCATGTGAGAATTCTGGTTTTGGAAAGTATTATAAACATGATGGATTTTTGTTTAAAGAATCTAGATTGTGTATACCTACTTGTTCTCTGTGTTTTGTGCTAGTGAGGGAATCACATGAGGGAGGTTTAATGGGTCACTTTGGTGTTGATAGAACATATGAATTATTGCATGAACACTTCTTTTGGCCTAAGATGCGATATGATGTAGGGAAACATGTTTCTAGTTGCATTACTTGTTTGCAAGCTAAATCTACATCTAAACCTCATGGTTTGTACACTCCTTTGCCTATTCCTCATGAACCATGGACTCATATTAGCATGGATTTTGTGTTAGGCTTACCTCGTTCTAGGAGAGGTAAAGATTCTATCTTTGTGGTTGTTGATAGGTTTTCTAAGATGGCACACTTCATTGCTTGCACTACAACCGATGATGCCGTTAATGTAGCTAATTTGTTCTTTAAAGAGATTGTTAGACTACATGAAATGCCTAGGATGATTGTGAGTGATAGAGATGCTAAGTTCTTAAGTCACTTTTGGAGAACTTTGTGGGCTAAGTTAGGTACTAAGTTGTTATTTTCAACTACTTGTCACCCTCAAACTGATGGTCAAACTGAAGTAGTTAGTAGGACTTTGTCTACCTTACTTAGAGCATTGATTAAAAAGAACTTAAGAACTTGGGAAGATTGTTTGCCTCATGTTGAATTTGTATACAATAGAAGCATACATAGTACAACTGGATTTTTACCTTTTAAATGTGTGTATGGCTTTAATCCTTTAACCCCATTGGATTTGTTGAGTTTACCTTTGAGTGTGCAAGTTGACATGGATGGGCAACGCAAGGCAGATTTTGTTAGGGATCTTCATACAAAGGTTAGAGCTCAAATTGAGAAGAAAACACAACACTACATGAAGAATGCTAACAAGGGGCGCAAAGAGGTAATCTTTGAACCTGGAGATTGGGTTTGGTTGCATCTAAGGAAGGAAAGGTTCCCTAAGAAGAGGAAGTCTAAGCTCTTACCCCGTGGAGATGGTCCATTCCAAGTTCTGGAGAGAATCAACAACAATGCATACAAGCTAGATCTTCCTAGTGAATATGGTAATGTAAGTGCTACTTTTAATGTCTCAGACTTATTCTTGTTTGATAATGATGCAGAGTTGAGGACAAATCCTTTTCAAGGGAGAGGGGATGATGCGCCAAGACTCATCATGGTCTTGAAGATGCTAGGAGATCATTGGAACAAGTTCCAAGCTCATTGGAGAAGGTTCCATGCTCATTGGAGAAGGTTCCAAGCTCATTGGAGAAGGTTTCAAGCTCATTGGAATTGCCTAAGATGCCATTTGATCCATTGAAGATGCCATTAGGCCCAATGACAAGAGCAAGAGCTAAAAGGTTCAAGGAAGCATTATTGGGCCTCATTAGAGTTCATCTTGACGAGTTCAAGGCCATTGGAGATCATTTGAAGCCCGTTGGAGATCATCACCAAAGGAATATTCCCATCGATTCCAAGTTATGTACTCTACTTGAAATGATGAGTATTAGGCCATTGGAGTTGTAATTTGGCCATTGTGGGCTTTATTCTATTTTAATTAGCTATTTATTTAGTTTAGATGACATTGGGTTGGGCCTTGTTTGACTAAGTCCAATCCTTGTTTTAATAGGACTTGTTATTTTCCTTTTCCTAGTAGAATAAGGAGTAAGATCTTTCCTAGCTCCTTCCTAGCCTTTTTCCTTTACCCTTAAGGCTTAGGATTTAGATCAGAGTCGCCCCCCCTTCTTGCCTATATAAAGGCACCAACCCCTCTTGTAAACATAAGTTGAGTTGATTAATAAAATTGAGGTTTTTACCCAAATTGATTATCTTAGCTTATTTGTTCAAGTTTGAGCAAAACTTAGGGTTCTTCAATCTTGTAGAGTCCTAGCAAACAATTAAGTTGTGATACTTGATTGCTTGTGAATCTTGTGATCTTAGGTGTTCAATTGCAGGTCTAATTGGAGGTCTAAGGCCGACGAAAGAAGAAGATTGCTTGGGTGAGATTGTCGACGTACACATCTAGAAGTTGAAAGTTGTTCAAGTTGATTCTTGGCGGGTCACAAGGGTGGATTTGAATCTTAAAACAACTAGATTCGTATCAGTTTAGATAACTCATCCCCATCCATTTCTTGCAAAATCAATGCTCCACCAGAAAAAGCTTTCTTTACCACATATGGACCCTCCCAATTAGGTGTCCATTTGCCCCTCGGATCACGCTGCTCCGGTATGATCTTCATAAGCACCAAATCCCCTTCCTTAAACTACCTCGAGCATACCTTCTTATTAAATGCTCACTCCATCTTCTTTTGATACATCTGACTGTGGCAAAGAGCCGTTAGCCTTTTCTCATCAATCAAATTCAACTGATCATATCTTTCTTGAACCCATTCAACATCATCCAGTTTTATTTCTCTATAAACCCTCAGGGAAGGTATCTCAACCTTGATTGGTACCACTGCTTCCATCCCGTATACCAATGAGTACGGGGTTGCCCTAGTTGAAGATCTAGCACAAGTCCGATAAGCATGCAAGGCAAAAGGAAGTTTCTCATGCCAATCTCTATAAGTCTCTGTCATCTTCTCCAAGATCTTCTTGATGTTCTTATTGGCTCCCTCGACTACTCCATTCATCTTTGGACGGTAAGTGGTCGAGTTACTATGAGTTATCTTGAACTGTTTGCATGTCGCATCAACCAACCCAAAGTCGCGCCACTACCGGCCATTCACCGTGCCACCACCGGCCATGCCCGTGCCATCACCGTTGATGATTTCAAGTCTTGATAAAATTCAACTTGAAGTTCTCAAAACCATCAATGATACTCTCAAAATCATTGTGGAATTGTTGAAGGAATATACCCATAATTCCTTCACCCTTGAAGAATAATTTCTTTAAGGCAGTCTAGCTAAAGACCTTAAAGAAAGGCGTTTATTCGGAGGCAACCCAATAATTTTACATGAAGAACCAAAGGATAGCAAATGGAGCTTAATTTGGACGATTGCAAGATGAATTCGAAAGGAGTCAAGTTTCAGAAGCAATGATGGAGCTTATGCCTACAAATAGAGAAGCTTTCTTAACTCTATCTTTTTAATTTTCCTTGCATTATTTTGTCTTGATTGATTATTGCTTTGATTGCTTGCCTGTTCTTTGATGTGAATTAATTGTTTTTGTTAGTTTTTATTTCATGCATTTAAATAAATCATATGCGCATGCATAATATCAATTGTTTGTGTTCATCTCATATGTGTTTCCACATTGAGGACAATGTGTCTTTTCAGTGTGGGGGAGAGAGTCTAGTCTAATAGGGAGTTTGCATGCATTAATCTTAATTAAAATATGCTATAAATTTTTTCGAAAATTTTGAAAATTTTGCTTGATTGATTGGTTGATTTAATTTTGATTGACGAATACTTAGAATTGTCAAGAATGTTTTATTTGATTGATTGATTGGTAGTATGTTATCTTATTTCTTAGATTAGGTATAATTGGAGTTTGTGATATAATCTTATTGTTTATTTCTTCTATGAGTGCCTATTTCTAGAACTTGTGTTTAATTTTTATTAAAATTACAATTATGAAAGTATGTTATGGATATGTCAAGAACAAGTTTGGGGGACTACTTATATAAAAGGGTAGTTAAAAAAAATTGTTTAAAAAAAAAGAAGTGCTTTCATGCAAGAGGAGAAGAGGTATTTCTGCATACTTTATAAAAAAAAAAAAATCAATCCATTGTTGTCACTCTTTTCTTTAACAAAAGGAGTTAGCAACTCTTGGAAAGAGGATAAGAGGCATGAAATTGCAGAAATATTGTCCTTCTGAAAAAATAAAAAGAAGGAGTCCTTCTAGAGTGCTAGTAGCCTCAAAAATGGGAGTTAGTAACCCCAAATCATGAACACTTCGAGGTTAGTAACCTCAATTTTCTAAAAATCAATTACCCTTTAAAAATCTATTATAACCCACACGAAAATCCTTGATTTGTATCCATGATATGCATTCCTTTGAGTAATGGAGATGAAGGTGAAGACATAAGCCTATGGAAAGAAGTAATTATACGATGTAATGAATGGTAAATGATTAGAACTACTTTAATTATGGTTACTTAAGAATAACGATGCTTGCTATTTATTGATATTTTGAATTGAGTGCTCTTATGACTCTTTGTTATTTTGATTTCATAATTATGTTGATCCTTAATATGTGTATGCATTCAAAGTTTTTGAAAAATTTAAATTAAGATGGAATTTTGATTTACATTAGTTTAGGATTATAGGGTTATTTTTGGTTCGAGTTTAGTGATTTTCTTAGTTTTCTACACTAGTTTGCTAAGGACTAGCAAAGATTTAATGTGGGGGAATTATGATCAAGCTAAAAAAGACCCTATTTTTATGGCTATTTTACTATGTTTTTAGACCCATTTATGCTTAAATATATGTTATTTTATTAATATTTGTGTTTTGAGTCCTTAAGTGATGTGAAATTGAGAAATTGGTATTCTTCACTACTTTTGGAGCTATTTTGATGACTTTTTACACAGATTTGAGCAAAGCAATTTTGAGCATAGATTTGGAGATTCGAAGTTCGTGTTTGAAGACTCATTGAAGACCATTTGAAGATAAATTGGAGACTTGAAGACTTTTGAAGAATTATTTCAAGAAAAAGAATAGAAGATTGGAGCCGTAATTGAAGACAAGCCATGAAAAAGCCTTCAAGCTTTGGTATTTTTGGATATTTTATATGGGAAAATACTCAGCCCATATAAATCATTAATTGGAATTAAAATCCCAATTAATGACTCCTATATCCAACGAAATATCCAAATCCCGTAGATTCCCGATTCTAGTCCTAATAGGATTAGGATTCAGGCGCAGTTTTGGTAGAAAAATCATAACTTTCTACTCAGACCTCCGTTTGAAGCCTATGAGTACTCGTTGGAAAGCTAACTCCGAGATCTACTACTTGCCTTTGAAGTCCAAGACCCAGTACTGCTGTTTTCAAGCCCAAAAATGCCGTTGAAGTCCCTGCACGAATTCAGGATTTTTTCAGGATCCTATTTTAACTTGGATTCTACTCTAGGATGACTTTTAATCTAACTTGGAGTCTAAGTTAGACCCCAAAACCGACTTAGACCTCTTTCCAAGTTAGGATTGGAATTCCTAGGGTTATTTCCACTATAAATAGCCACCTCCTGTAACACAAATCACACACCAAAATATTTTTCCACATAAATATTTTCTTTTTTTCTAGTTTTTTAGTTTTCTTCCAGTTTAGGCAAGGGTGATGCAACCCCCTATAACCATAGGGAGGTGCGACATACCTTGGTATTTTGTCAAGGAGATTTCGCCCCTTCTAGTCCTATAAGTACTCTTATGCCGCTCATGGATTTTTCCAAATCCATGAGTAGCTAAGTTCTTATACTTCTAATCCTTTGGTGAATTCAATCAATTGATATGGTGACATTTTTATGCTTATAATTTGGTATTTTATTTTAAATAGATAGCATGTTAAACATTGTTTTATTCCATGACCTTGATTTTTATTGGTTTATGCGGCCGATAAATTGATATTTTGAGAGATCTATTGCTAAGTCAGGCGGAATAGTTAACCCTCGAGTCTGATTGTTTGGTAGCAAGTTTATGACATTTAATAGACGCTCAATTGGGTTTGCATGCCAGTGATCAGATTTTATCTGATTGTTGTATGGTTTTACTTGTTAAGCATGTGTGAAAGAACTAATTAAATAGTTGATCTTAATGCTTTGTTGCTTGGTGAATCTTTAAGCCTTAACCGGTAATTGATTTGTTAAGTTAGCAATAGGGGTAATTTAAGCCTTAACCAGTAATCTTATCTATATAGCAAGTTAGGATTTTCCTAGACCAGTTATCATCAAGGATTTAATATTGAATTCATCTTTTAAATCAAGGACCCATAATCAATTTGATTGTTTTCTACCATTGGAGAAGAAGTATGCTTTAATTATTATTTCTTTCTTATCTGCCATAGATCTAGATTTAATTTACTTTGCTTTGTTTTCTAGTTTAGTTATTTTCTTCTTAATTATTCTTAACCCTCTGCTTTCTGTGATTTGTTTTGAGAGATTTTAAGGATTGTATTTTCGGATAAAGTCTACACCCTTCTCTGTGGAATCGACCACTACTTGCCCTATCTACTATAGTTAGGATTTTGTGGGGAATTATTTTTATGATTGCTGACGACCGATCACTTCCTGCCCTCTCTCCCTCTAAAAAATTTCTCTCAACCTCTCCATAAGGGATCACCAAAAAAACCTCTCGATTTTTTCTCTCAATTTTCTCACTAAAAACGAAAATTCCCCTCTCTTCACCATCTACACACACACTGACATGCACACCAAAAATGGATACACTTCATACACATACACTGAAAAAAAAGGCATTGACACTCTCTCCCTTCCATAGACCAATCTATTGAATCCTTCATAGACTTCACACTCTGACTACACACATAAATACAGAAAAGATCACGCACAGCCATTCATCTTCTCACTCAAGATCTCTCCATACACCCACAGTCATCTATCCCTTTCATTTGATAAGCATACTCACCGAATTCAAAACAAAAACAGGGGGGCTTACCTCGCTGAAATTTTTGAAACCATTTGAAGGAGGCTCGAGTTCTTTGCTGGCCTTCGGTTGTTTCTTTCAAAAGCTTGGTTAGTTAAGGTTCGGGTTAGCTTAATTCGATGGGGTTAGGGACATAGTTTGAGGAAAGCGATTCTGAGTTCGAAACCAAGGGGAGGGTTTGAGCTAGGTTCGAGATTTTGAGGGCTAATTGGCGACGAACGAATCTCTGGTGCGGCTAGATGTGGCGGATTGGTGATAAGTTTGGTTAAGGAGGCAGTGGCTAGGGTTTCCTTAGCAGAGGGATTTAAGCCGAGAAAGGGGAAATTTATCGGAGAAGAAGAAGCAGACAAGAAGAGGGCCGCCTGTTTTAAAAGCCTCCATTAGACAAAACGACGCCGTTTAGGTAAAATTTCTCACCCTAAGCCTCTAGACGTTCTGTTTGATTCATTTTAATTCTTTTGATGTTGGTTCAAGTCTTGTTGATTTTAACTTGGGTATTTTGTTAGTAAATTAAGTACCTTTTTCTCATTTGTTCTAAGCTTAATTCATGAATGATGGTTTCATTTTGGTCCCTTTAAATTAATGCCTTTTTCTCTTATACACACATAGATTAGTTCCATTTTTTGCATTGATGGTTTATTTTTGTGAAGAGTTATGTCAAAGATGTTTAAGTTGTTATTTCTTCGTAAAGTTATGGTTTTTATTGGTTATAATGTGATGAAATGAATAAAAAACGGTTGGAATTTTATTATGATCATTTCCTTTGGATTATAATTTAAATTTAAAAGAAAAGATCAATTCTTTAATTTCAAGCTTTGATTTTAAAAAAAGGTTTGATCGAAGGATGGATTCATGGTCCCTTTTGAATTGATTTTGAGTATAAAGATGAAATTTTTAATCCAAAGCTAAAATTTTAGAATGAGAATTAGCTTGATAATTGATTTTTCATGTCATTATGAGCTAATTGTTATTTTAAAATCTGGGCTTTGAATTTTAAAGATCTCATTTCTTAGAATTAAAAGTCAATTCAATGAGG
>AWUE01017316.1:0-11227 GCA_001974825.2 Corchorus olitorius
ATAAAGACTAAATTAGTTCCCTTACCTACTTAAGCCCCCGATTGGTGTCCCAATTTATCTTTTAATTTGATTGAGCCCTTTGATCTCAACTTTGTTGCAATTTGCTCCTTGATTTGTGGTGATTCTAATGTAATTGTGCAACTGAGTTCCAGCTTTGCATCATTTATGATTTTACTTTCCTAAATGTTACTAATTTTTTTACTTGATGTGCAGAAGTGTCCTCGGATTTGTCCAATTGACCTTTAGGCTTCCATTTCCCTTTTAAGTCTTTTGTTCCTTTAATTTACCTTTGGCTTTGATAAAGCCTTTCAATTTGTAATAATTTGTAATTAGTGATAAAATTAATAGTCATGCATCCATATCACATATATTGTATGTCACTTGGATTATGTTTAAAAATGTATTAACACTTGTCTTTTACCGAGATGAAGGACCTTTCGGATAAATGTACTCGGGTACGAATTTCCGGGAGTCCTTTCTAGACCGGTCTTTTTCGTAAATACCCCCATAGTGCGTGGGAAGGGTTTACGGAATTGATTTCGGGTAGACTCGTGTTAATACATATAAATAAAAATGACCTTTCATGCATTTCAAATGCCATTCATGCGAGTTAGCCCAAGTAAGAGTCAGTAAACAACCGTATTTTACTATGACGAGTGGGTTCCAAGTAAATATACTCGGGTACGAATTCTTGGATCCCACTCCGAGAGTGGATTATTCCCGAAATACCCCTTTAATGCGTAGGAAGGGTTTCGGGTTAATTTCAAGTATACTGTTGTCTGCTGATTAACTAAAATTCACCAATTCATGCATCATTGAGCATTCGTAGTTTCTCTTTTTAGGAATTAATAAGATTTGAAAAGAGTAAAATCACCATTTCTTTTAAAAAGCTCTAAAGGCAACCTTTTATTATCGACCCATAATTAGATCTAGTTTGGCTTAGAGGTACCGTCACTTGACGGGCGTGCCGGGGGTGCTGATCCTTCCCCGGGCGTAAACGACTCCCGAACCTAGGTCTAGGTGATAAGATCGGACCCATAGGTTTAATGGGTCCCATGCCAAGCATCGGACCTCATTAGACTGATTAAGACAAGTAAGTGGCTAATCACACCTTAAAAAAAAAAGATTAGTGGCGACTCCATTTCCATCGTCGTTTCGACAGGGTTCCCCGGACCTGAACGTTTCGACAGCTTGGCGACTCCACTGGGGACAGTTTAGAGAGTCAGGTCTCACTTAGCCTAAACAAGATCTCGGGTTAATAAATGGTTGCTTTTTTTGTTTGTCTTTATGTGTTATTGCTTTAATGCTTTGATATTTCTGCTACCTTCACTCATATCTTGTTGTTTTCTTTGTTTCTTATTGTGGTTAGTTACTAGGTCTGTCAGGTGTAGGTTTAGGGTGATGGTAAGTTGTTCCTTCACACGTGTCACTTAGATTGCATCTTGCACTTACATTTTGGCTACCTTGATTAGATTTTGGGAGGTGTAATAAGCGAGCCTTTGTGGGACTAACCAGGTCCCCGTGCAGGTTTTGCGAAAGACCTTCCCCCAATGAGACTTTGCCGGGTCAAAATTGTGAACCTTTTAGGTTTGAGTGGACCAAGCCAGCATATAAGTTGGTACATGTAAGGAACATCACTTACCCTTACCTCTCGTTTTTCAAAATAAGGACCGTAGAGAGAGTAACCGCTTTTACTCTCAATAAATAGACCACCCGCCCCAAGGGCATTTTTGTCCTTTTAGATTTTTGGGAAAACAAAATTTTTGTTAACATGGAAATAAAAAGGGGCATAATTTTCCTTTAATTTTCAGTTATTTATTTTTACTTAATTTCCTTGTGGTTACTAACTCATCTCCTTGTTTCCTTTTTTTCTTTTCCTTTTTCAGCATTCAACATTCACGTGCATTTGTAGGATTTGCCAGATTACAATCGGAGTAAAAAATGCTTGATTAAGAACAAGAGACCATGACACCTTCCTCATAATAAAAGAAATTCATTCAAAAGCAGACTCAATAATAATCAATTTTAGTCCAAGTTGTTACTAGATAAGAAATCAACATTGTACTTAAAATGGAATTTTATATTGAATATTTTGGTAATGTATCATATTTTGTCTCAGAAAGCTTAATCAAGTATCTTTCATTCCAATTGTCCTACGGCAAATTGCATTCATACGAAGCATCGATCATGCATTATGTAGTCATCATAAGTATTTATGCACGCCGAAAAATGAAGGGATTTAATTGGACACTATTTTGAGGCAATTAAAGCCTGGACGTGAGAGGTGAAATTCATAAAACTTCGATGGAAGATTCCGGGTTGTTTTGCGCGTTTCATTTCTTATGGCAGAATTGCATTGCATTCATGTTTAATTTGGTACATTTATCATGCATCATTACATCACTTGCAGTAATTGGAGGTTGGAGTACATTAATATGATGGGGGTTCTAATTCGTGGTCTCGTTCTAAAGGTTCCAAGATAGCTCAATACCAGTACATCACAAGGTCAAAAGCTAAACCAATGGCAGGTCAGCATATTGAAGAATTTGAGGAATTGAAGCGGGACCAGGATGAAATGAAGGAGCAGTTAAGACAAGCTTTGGAAGCGATACCCAGACTGACAGCAGCTCAGGAAATCCCGACAAAGGAAGGAATGGCAAATGAAAAAGCGACCAGTTCGGGTGGAAAGGTCGAGAACCCCAAGAACAATGGCAAAATGCATGCTGACACAGTGAATGACGCGCCATTAGGGCATGTCTATTATCCCGCAGCACCCCACTATGCTACAGCTCGAGGGGAGGGTTCGCATGACCCATATGAGAATCTGGTGCACTATGAGTCAGGAACACTAGCTGTAGGTCAAGAGAAGCCACTTTGGGCCGCTGGAAAGAAGGAGGATGATTCATCCGAGGAGAACAAGCGCATGATAAGTTTGATTGATGAAAGGCTTCGTGGGTTAGAAGGCTCTAGTAGTTATCATTAACTCATCAATATTGTAGAGCTGTCTTTGGTAGATAATTTGGTCATACCACCAAAATTATGCGAGGAGGATGGGTCCCTATGCTGCAAATGAAAAACTTATGATCCACTGCTTTTAGGATAGCTTAGCAGGCACGACCTCTACATGGTACAACCAGCTTGATAAGCATCACATTCGTTCCTGGGACGATCTCGCGAAGGCATTTATTGACCAATACAGGTACCTAGTGGACTTGGCCCCAAATAGGGAATCTCTGAAAGCCATAGAAAGGAAGTCTAATGAGAGCTACACATAATTTGCTCAGCGCTGGAGGGATATGGCCGCTCAGGTTAGGCCGTCGATAGAGGAGTCGGAAATCTCTGGGCTTTTTATTGATACTCAAAAATCGATCTTCTATGACAAGTTGTTCAACATGTCGGGTGAACCGTTTGCAAAGATTGGGGTGATAGGACAGAAGCTCGATAATAGCATTAAGGCGGGGAAGTTCGTAGTTCCAGATGAGACTAGCAGAGGATCCGTTGGAGGGAAGAAAGATGAAGTCAGTAATGTCAACAAGGAGCCTTATACACCTTATCATCCATCTCCAACATACAATTATCCTCAGTACAGTCAGAGCACAGTCAACTACTATCGCCCGCCCGAGCCAGTCCAAACTTCTTACCATGCTTATGGGTATTATGCGCCACCTCAGACATATCCTTACGGTTATCAGTACTCAGGAAGCATCAATGTAGTTGGAGGGGCACCTTTCCGTCCAAGGCCATATAATCCTATCCCAGGTTCCTCATGGCCAGCACAGCAAAAGGCTCCAGCTTATTCTCCAGGAAATACGAATCCCATAAAGAACAATGTCCCCATTGACCCAATCCCATGCGCTTACACTGAACTCCTGCCTCAACTACTCCAGCAGGACTTACTACAAAGGTTGCCATGTGTTAATCCCATGAAGCCTCTACTACCAGTATGGTATGATATTACAGCTCATTGTGATTATCACTCCGGATCCGAGGGGCATACAACGGAGAATTGTCGGCGACTGAAGTATGCTGTACAGGAATTAGTAAGGTCTGGAAAGCTAAGTTTTGGCAATGTGGCACAAGTCAATCCCTTGCCAGCTCATGAAGAAACCCAAGCAAACATGGTTGAAATTGAAGAGCTTACCAGAAGAAGATGAGTATCTTAAATAAGCGGGTTGATTTCAAGAGACATGTCAGATATGAATGTTGTTTTACTCTAGTAGTATGGAGACATAATAACTTCTATCCCGGCACTTATGCCTAAGAGTGCTGGTGAACAGTTCTATGTTGGGCTTCCTTTTTTCATGCATATTATTCTACATGTTTTTCTTTTATCATGAGTAATAAAATAAAGTGCATTTCAAGAGTTTACATAAGTTTTCACCTCCTCTTCATTCATTTATTCTATTATCCTTTGTTATTTCCATTGCTTTCCATTATATGCATATATATATTCTACTGTTCAGGCCGATTGAGAATGAATGCAAAGACGCTCCCGATGAGCCAAGGTTCAGTGATGAAAATGCTAATGAACCTGACTATGAAGACACTGAGGAACAGGCACTACCCTCAAACCTTTTGAGACAACAAAATATTTGCTCCACATGGAATCTACAGAATTGATGAGCTTGGACATTAAGGAAGCTTCAAATGTTGTAAATGATCTAGATTCTTCACGTATGACTCTCCTGCTAATGGGCAAAGTGCTCTCGCGATAAGTTCCCATTCGGAAAAAAAAAAAAAAAGAGAGAAAAGAAAAAGAAAACTTGGCCTAAAAAAGAAAGAGGTCGGAAAAAAGGAAACAATAGCACTTGGGATCCCTAGAGGAGTCCAACAAAATGATTTTCAAAAGAGTCACATATTTTCAAAAGATTTTCCAAAAAATGATTTTTCAAAAATGGTTATCAAAATTTGTTTTCACGAGGATGCTTTTCAATGAAGATGTTCAATCTTGAAGTGATAAATGGGTTTCTTTCTTACTCCTTTCACTTGCAGAAAATCTCCTTTGTTGTCCCCTTTGAGCCTAATAAGTTCTTTCAAATGAACCCTAATCAAAGATCACCCTCCACACTGGGGGGCAAAGTCGAAGAAGGATTAGTTTCCATGATTGAAGTATGATCACGAAAGTCAGTGAATTCATTCCATTTGGAAAGTTCAAATCAAAAGTAATTGAAAGGAAAGAAAAAAAAAAGTGGGAGATTGAAGAAAAAGAAAAGAAAATGACTGAAATGAAATGAAAGACGATGAAGTTGGAAAGTGGAATGTGGGGATAGTTGAGAAAAATGATCCTTGATTCAAATACCCTTAAACACATTTTGGGCCTATTTATCGTTTCTTTGGCAACCCAGAACCCCAGCCTACGTTACGTGCCTAGTAAAAGCCCATCTTTGATCAAGTGAGGACATTTAAGAAGAGATTTTTCCTCAACCAAATAATAGTCCTTTTGCAAAATGTTTTGGGTCAAAATTTTCAAAAAGCTTTTCGGGTGAATTTGGGGCTTTCAAGTGCAAAAAAAAAAGTGAAAAATCATGAACGAAAAAGCTCTAGGGTGAAAACCTGAAAAGGCAGTCTAGAGCAAGGATGGGAATCCAGAAAGCCAAGGATAGTAAAGAAGAGCAGGAAAAGAATGAGATAAATGGATAAGTTCAGATTGAAAGCCTACAAAGAACAGTTCAGATTGAAAAAGTACAATCAGTGGAGAACATATTTCAAGAACATCTATTAATGTCGAAAGGGTCTGGTCCAGACTGAGTCAGGAACAGCAACACCAAAATTGTTTTGAGAACTCTTTGGACACGTCAACAAATCGTCGTCAGAGTATTCATTGTCATGAGGTGCTACTTTTCTTATATCTATTATTTAAGTATGAAGTACAAACGTTTTTCAATAATAACTGTTTTTTAATACTTGCATTACATTTCATCATTGGTCATAAACGGCAAACATGCATGGAACTGTTCACAAAACATTCAAAGATAGGGATTTGAAGAAGTAAAACGGTCACTAGGGGGCAAGTGAACCAAGAGTTAAAGTAGTTGCTATTCAGAAAGAAAGGGGCATAAGGCATGCAAAGAAAGACAAAATAGGGCAAGGGAGGAAGAAAATGAGTAGAAACAAGGCCAACACAGAGCATATAATTTAACAAGCAATAAATCAGAGGAATAGCAAGTGTTAAGGTAAAGGATTTAATGGGACACACTTCGAAACCAGGTGAAGCCATGAACCCCGAATAAAAGAAATTCATATCATGCATACATCTTGCATTACCATGCATCGACATTAGATCATGGTGCATTCTAATCAGCACTAAAGCATATTTTCAGAGCAGGTTTTTCCAGGAGAAGATTTCAACAGTCAGAATTCATCACAAGAACAAATTTTTCGAAGAGATTTGAGATGCTTCAGTTCATTTCAGTTGACCCAGGGTGGTCTTTTTTCAGTTTATTTCAGTTGACCCAGGGCGATCTTTTCTTCAGTTTATTTCAGTTGATCCAGGGCGATCTTTTCTTCAGTTTATTTCAATTGACCCAGGGCAGTCTTTCTTCAGTTTATTTCAGTTGACCCAGGGCGGTGTTTATTTAGTTTATTTCAGTTGATCCAGGGCGACCCTTTCTTCAGTTTATATTAATTGATCCAGGGCGATCCTTTCTTCAGTTTATTTCAGTTGATCCAGGACGGTCTTTCTTCAGCTTATTTCAGTTGATCCAGGGCGATCTTTTCTTCAGTTTATTTCAGTTGAACCAGGGCGATCTTTTCTTCAGTTTATTTCAATTGATCCAGGGCGATCTTTTCTTCAGTTGATCTAGGGCGATCTTTTCTTCAGTTTATTTCAATTGATCCGGGGCAATCTTTTCTTCAGTTTATTTCAATTGATCGAGGGCGATCTTTTCTTTAATTGATCCAGGGTGATCTTTCCTCAATTTACTTCAGTAGATCCAGGGTGATCTTCTCTGCAGTTTATTCAATTGACTGCAAAATGGTCCTCTTTCCTCATCAATCAAGAAGTTTACAATCACAGTATTAGATTCAGAGTTATTTTCCAAAGGTATCATTTCATTCTACTGGGTTTCTCATCAATAATTCATGTATAAGCTTAAAATCCTTGGTAAAGGTCTCTATCCAGAGTTCGCATTGGTAAATTCTCCGAGCAGTTCATATTTTCTTCAAGATTTATTTTATCATTGCTTTATGATGCAACTCCGATCATGATTTTTGGTTATTGCTTTATCAGCTTTTTTTAACCCTGGTGGAGGATCCTAGCTTTATTTTAATCCTATTTGAGGATCATCGCTTTATTCTAATCATGTTTAAGGATCATTGCTTTATGTTAATCCTTGTTGAGGATCGTTGCTTTATTTTAATCCTGGTTGAGGATTGTTGCTTTATTTTAATCATGTTTGAGGATCATTGCTTTATGCTAATCCTGTTTGAGGAGCATTGCTTTATGTTAATCCTGGTTGAGGATCGTTGCTTTATTTTAATCCTGTTTGAGGATCATTTCTTTATGTTAATCCTGTTTGAGGATCATTGCTATATTTTAATCCTGTTTGACGATCATTACTATATTTTAATCCTGTTTGAGGATCATTGCTTTATGTTAATCCTGTTTGAGGATCATTGCTATATTTTAATTCTGTTTGAGGATCATTGCTATATTTTAATCCTGTTTGAGGATCATTGCTTTATGTTAATCCTGTTTGAGGATCATTGCTTTATGTTAATCCTGTTTGAGGATCATTGCTATATTTTAATCTTGTTTGAGGATCATTGCTATATTGTAATCCTGTTTGAGGATCATTGCTTTATGTTAATCCTGTTTGAGGATCATTGCTATATTTTAATCCTGATTGAGGGTCGTTGCTTTATTTTAATCCTGATTGAGGATCTTTGCTTTATTCTAATCCTGGTTGAGGATCATTGCTTCATTTTAATCCTGGTTGAGGATCATTGCTTTATTTTAATCCTGGTTTAGGGACATTGCTTCATCAATTAATCCCGATAAAGGATTATTGCATTATGAGCCAAGTTCAATCTTGATTTAGGATTTTCACTATAGTTTATTTGAATTCTGATCATTGCTTTATCGGTTATATTTCAGTCACGATTTAGCATTATTGCTGTGTCAGCTTTATTCCGATCTTGGTTTGAGATCATTGCTTGTCAGTTAATTGCAGAATTATATTCAGGATTGTTGTTTTCTTAAGCTAGTTTCAGGACCCTGATTGAGGATCTCTTTGCTTTAAATTTCGTTTTCGGAGGTTGCTTCGAGTTTCTTATTTTGGGATTCTTTTCCAGTTCTTGTTTTATTTTCTCTATTTGATAAAATGGGTGTCCATGTCTTTGCACACTTTCTAACTCTCGGAAAGTATACAAACTACTCCTTTGCACACTTCCTGATAATTAGAAAGCGCGCAAAGAGGGGCAGCTGTAGACACCCATTTTTGTCCTATATCCTTTATTTAAATCAATTTGTTGCGTAATTGGCATTAGGATCACCTAAGATATTTTGGTCATTTTTCACATTCAATGGCATTATGGTCATTTTAAGTTCATTCAGGGGCATTTTGGTCATTTTCGCATATTCATGGTTATTTTGGTCATTTCTGCATATCTAGGGGTATTTTTGTCATTTCTGCATATCTAGGGGCATTATGGTCATTTTTGCACATTCAGGGGCATTTTGGTCATTTTAAGTTCACATTGAATTTAGGTTAACTAATTCATTTGTAGTCATCTAAATTGCATTAGAAAAAAACCAAAGAAACTTAATGTGCACCTTTGGCATTTTTAGTAATTTAACATTGTTGGCATTTTTGCACATTTCTTAGTAACTTAACATTGTTTGCATTGTTGCACTCTAATCATGTAGTTAATGTTCAATTTAGTTCATTAATTTAGCAATTAGTTAGATGCTGCACAAGTAGAATTTGAGTATTGCATTTTAAATAGTTTTCATTTTAAGCATTGTCACTATAAAAAGTACAATAAAATACAGAAACTGGAAAATCACAAAAAAGAAAAATGCTTTACATCATATTTGTACAAAGATGCCAAAAAAAAAAGGAGTTTTCATGTTACATTTTGTTCTCTTAGTCACAAAATACCAAATACATAAGTTAATAGAGTAGTCTTGGCATATTTTGGGGATGTTCCTTGCACCCTCCTCTATTTATTTTCTTCTCAAAGCAGACTTATGCATCTTCTAGCATTTTTACACCCTTCAGCAAGTTGAATAAGGCATTAAGGACTGGTAAAGTCAGTACAACAAGCAAGGCCACCCAAAAAGCTTAAACAGAATATTCTCGAAGTTTATGCTATGTTAAAAGAAATTTACAGTTTGCTTAGATTGAGACAGAGAGATTATTGGCGCACCTTGTAGAGATTGAAATTTACAAGATTGAAATCGATAAACGCATGAAAGCAGCACTTACAAGGGGAAAAAGTTTAATACCATCTGCCACGTCTCCATCTCACCGCCCACACATGCACTTGAACCTCATCTCAACAGATCAACAAATTAACCTGGATAAGAAGAAAAAATCTGTTAGCAGAAAGGGGAAGAGAGAGGAAGAATCCGTTAGGAAAAAGGAACCTTCCTCTCTTAACAACTCCTCCCGAACCTTTCGCTGACACCTCCCATAACAAAATGATACACTGACTTTCCCACACACACTGCTCACACCCATAGATACCCTCATTCTCTCATAGCCAACACCACTGAAAAAATCTTCCCTCCTTTCTCTCATTTTTTCCTCCCTTCCTTCTCCCTCCATACAGATTCCTCCCCCACAACCACACCAGAAACACAGACTTTGCAACTCTCTCTTCCCACAGAACACACCTTCCTTTCCTCTCTCCCTCTAAAAAATTTCTCTCAACCTCTCCATAAGGGATCACCAAAAAAACCTCTCGATTTTTTCTCTCAATTTTCTCACTAAAAACAAAAATTTCCCTCTCTTCACCATCTACACACACACTAACATGCACACAAAAAATGGATACACTTCATACACATACACTGAAAAAAAGGCATTGAAACTCTCTCCCTTCCATAGACCAATCTCTTGAATCCTTCATAGACTTCACACTCTGACTACACACATAAATACAGAAAAGATCACGCACATCCATTCATCTTCTCACTCGAGATCTCTCCATACACCCATCGTCATCTATCCCTTTCATTTGATAAGCATACTCACCGAATTCAAAACAAAAACAGGGGGGCTTACCTCGCTGAAATTTTCGAACCCATTTGAAGGAGGCTCGAGTTCTTTGTTGGCCTTCGGTTGTTTCTTTCAAAAGCTTGGTTAGTTAAGGTTCGGGTTAGCTTAATTCGATGGGGTTAGGGACATAGTTTGAGGAAAGCGATTCTGAGTTCTAAACCAAGGGGAGGGTTTGAGCTAGGTTCGAGATTTTGAGGGCTAATTGGCGACGAACGGATCTCTGGTGCGGCTAGATGTGGCTAATTGGTGATGAGTTTGGTTAAGGAGGAGATGGCTAGGGTTTCCTTAGCAGAGGGATTTAAGCCGAGAAAGGGGAAATTTATCGAAGAAGAAGAAGCAGACAAGAAGAGGGTCGCCTGTTTTAAAAGCCTCCATTAGACAAAACGATGTCGTTTAGGTAAAATTTCTCACCTTAAGCCTCTAGACGTTCTGTTTGTTTCATTTTAATTCTTTTGATGTTGGTTCATGTCTTGTTGATTTTAACTTGGGTATTTTGTTAATAAATTAGTCCCTTTTTCTCATTTGTTCTAAGCTTAATTCATGAATGATGGTTTCATTTTGGTCCCTTTAAATTAATGCCTTTTTCTCTTATACACACATAGATTAGTTCCATTTTTTGCATTGATGGTTTATTTTTGTGAAAAGTTATGTGAAAAATGTTTAAGTTGTTATTTTCTTGGTAAAGTTATGGTTTTTATTTGTTATAATGTGATGAAATGAATAAAAAACGGTTGGAATTTTATTATGATCATTTCCTTTGGATTTTAATTTAAATTTAAAAGAAAAGATCAATTCTTTAATTTCAAGCTTTGATTTTAAAAAAAGGTTTGATCGAAGGATGGATTCATGGTCCCTTTTGAATTGATTTTGAGTATAAAGATGAAATTTTTAATCCAAAGCTAAAATTTTAGAATGAGAATTAGCTTGATAATTGATTTTTCATGTCATTATGAGCTAATTGTTATTTTAAAATCTGGGCTTTGAATTTTAAAGATCTCATTTCT